>CM019160.1:29092975-29222556 GCA_009733165.1 Naja naja | reverse complement strand
CCCGTGGGTCTGAAGGGCGGGGGGCTGGTTGCTGGCAAGGTCCTGGGTGAAGAGTCCTGCCATGGACAGCCTTGGCGGCTCCTGGGGGGAGGGGCATGGCTGCCGAAGCCTCTGGGTGGGCATGGGGGAGCCCCCAAGGGCAGCCCCGCCTTAAGAGCCAGCCAGCCAGAGCAGCCCCCTGCTCTTGGGAGAAACCCAAACTCCGGCAAAAGCACCGTGAAGGTAGACTGTCACTGCGGGTGGATGCTCAATCACCACAGCAGGGCTGCTTCAGGATCGTGGGCTCAGATCCCTCCTAAGAAAAGCCCCTTCCCCAGGCAGGAGCCAGCGTTCCCCTCTGCCCGGCCTTAGAGGAGAAAGGGGGCAGGGAAATCCAAGGGACTTGGGGGGACCCTGCAGTAGTTTGCCAGCTGCTCTCTCCTGGGCAGCCTCGGGTTCAAGGGCTGGGGGTTGAGATGGGAGGCCCCACTGCTCTGGACCACCCCCTCCCTCGGCCAGTTCAACCGCAGAGGTTGGCAGGGTTATGGGCCTTGGTGGTGCAGACTGTTAATAGCCTAGCACTTAGTTCCAGATGCCTGCAATTAGTTCAGGCTCGAATCTCACCAGGCTCAAGGTTGACTCAGCCTTCCATCCTCCCGGGGTAGGTAAAGTGAGCACCCAAGATTGTTGAGGGCAATAAGCTGACTTTGTAAAAATGCCGCTTAGTAACAAGCAGGCATATACAATGGAAGGAAGGCTATTGCTGGCGCATGGAGTTCGCTCAAAAATTATGGCCCCCTGAGTCTTCGGAGAAAGGCGGCATATAAATATGAATTAAAAAACCCTCCCCCTGAGCAGGCGCTAAGGAAAGAAAGGCACAGGGGAGCGTCTGCAGGGAGACAAGGCCCCGGGGCCGATCGGTCACTATTAACTCCGTCCACCATGGCTCCCACGAGGAGAGCTTCCCAGCTGGCAATGGGCAGCAGCCCCCAGCCCTAGGAGAGCCGAGCACCAGGAGCCGCCGCTGCGAGTGGCAGGGTTGGGGTCACCCCGGAGTCCAGGCCCCAGGCCGCCTGGGGTCAGCGGGTCCCCTCACTTCTGGGCAGGGATCATGTCGTCGATGGGCTGGCCCTTCTCCAGCTTCTTCTCCATCTCCACCATCAGCTTCACGCCGTCCACCACCAGCTGCACCTGCTCCACCTCGGAGGAACCCAGCCGGTCCGCGTTGGAGATGTCGAACACGGCGCCCACGGCCTCGGTGTCCACGCCACCTGTGGGGGCAGGGGGAGCACAGGCGCGCTCAGTCCGCTTAGCCCCTTGGGGACCCCTGAGCATGGGGCAGGGCAACCGAGTGGGCCCAGTTGGCTGGCCGGGACAAGGGCCCCGTGAGTGCCCAGCACCTGCCCCTCCCCTCCCCCACCTGTGCCACGTTTCTGCAGGCGGAGGCGCTTCAGGGTCTCCTCGAACTTGGCGTGCTTGCTGAGATGAGGCAGCTTGACGTGGACGCCGCCACGCAGGCCGGTGCCCAGGTTGGAGGGGCAGGTGAGGATGTAGCCCAAGTGCTCGTTCCAGCTGAAGGGGTGGCCGGCCTGCTTGAAGATCTCCTCGATCTTTTGAGGGGGGAGGGGGGGCAGCAGAGGTTGGCAGGGTTAGTGGCAAAACAGGCCAGGCCCACGTCTCTTTCCATGCCCCCCCTCCCCCAGGGCTGCTTCTCCCAGCGAGGAGGGTCTTTATGGCATTGACACGGGAGGGGGGAAGCTCAGCCATAGCCCCTCCCTCTGGGTCACCCCAGGACCAGCCATTGTGGCCTGTCCAGGACCCCGCAATGCCCTCCCCCGCCCCGCTCCCACCCCTTGGAGGCAGCCCAGAGCCCCCCCTGTTCCCAAGGCCCAGTTCCCCCCCTCACCTTCTGCAGCCCCACGCAGAAGCGCCGGAAGACTTCCTTCATGTTGCCCCCTTTCTGCATGGAGATGACCCGCAGGTGGTCCTCTTCATTCACCCACACCAGGAAGGTCTTGTTGTCGTTGTGCCTGGGGGGAGGGAGCAGAGGCCTCAGTGCCCCCCGCCTGCTGCCACTCAGGCTCAGTCAGCATTGGGCAGGGGGGCACCCAAGGGCATCGAGGCAGCCCCCTCGGCTGCCCACCACCCAGCTTGCCAGGGTGGCCCTCAGTGGCTCTTCACCTTCGGGCCCCGGGAGAGATTTGGAGCACCCTCCCCTCCCCCTGCAGGGCGGCTGGGCAGGGGCCGCTCACCAGATGCCCCGGGCGTCGGGCCAGTCACGGGCCATGCCGGAGGCGAGCAGCAGGGGGGAGACGGGCTTGTCGAAGAGGAAGTGGTCGTCAATCAGCTGCTGCTGCTCCGCATCACTCATGTTCTTCAGGGGGTAGTACTTGCCCTTGAACTCCCCGGTCAAGCTGTTCAGGGCTGGAGGGGGACACATGGCGGGGCCAGGCTCAGCAAAGGTGGCCGCCTCCTTCACCTCCCTCCTTAAGCCTCCCCCCAACAAGGCTCAAGGGGGGGCTCCTCAACAGCCCCACTTCTGCAGGGGCTGAAATCCTGCTTCCCTCCATCCTCAAAAAGAAAGATTCGCCCCTCTTCAGTTTCCGCCCCTCAAACCTCAGGGCCCTTTTGGCCCCCTGAATGAGACCCGGGATCTGTTCCCGAGACCTCTTCCTGATGGGGACCTGAAATATTAGGAGCAGCGGCGCTGGGCAAAGTCTCAGCAGGGCTAGCGCCACCTGGTGGAGCAGTGGGGACCAGCCTGGCGCTGGGCGGGGCTCACTTGGGCTTGCGGGCGGCGAACCAGCCAAACGGGGCAACTCAGCTCCTCCAAAGATTGGGTGGAGACCCCCAATTTGGGGCCAACTGGTTCCTGCCCCCCATTCCTCCCCTCTTACCTTTGATGGAGAGTTTCTCCACGGCCCGGCGCTCAGCCCGACTGCAGTGGGGAGGCAGCGTGTAGCCCTTGATGCTACGGCCTGTCCGCACACGGCTGCTGAGCACGTAGTTGGGGTCCAGATCATCACCGCCCTGCAGGGATGGAGAGCCGGGGGGGTCCTTTCACTGCCCAGGCTGACCAGCCCCCCCGTGCCCTCCCTGGGCCTCCCCACACACCCCTGGGGGACACCTGCAGGGACAACCAGGGGGTCTCTCTCTCTCACACACACCCTTTGGTCTTTGCACCCTTAAGGGCTTCCCTGAAGCTCCTCCCCCCACCAGCAAAGCCCCCCCCCACTGCCCCACCTTCAGGTTCTCATGGTTCAGGTCGGTCTTGTGCGTGTCGGTGGGTTTGTAGCCTCCGTGGCGGTCATGGATGATGATGTCAAAAAGGTCCTTGAAGGTGAAATAGCACTCTTCGTCACCAGCTACGGTGCCCACCGTCATGATGAAGGGGTGACCTGCAAGGACAGGGGGTTTCAGCGGGGGGCAGAGGACCCAATTCCCCCTCTGAAAGGCCAGGGGTTGGCACACCTGGAGCTCCCCTCTCTCACCCCTGCCTGGCACCAGTTCTCTCAGCTGCCCCCAACACAAGGGGAGGGGAGGGGGGCAGAGTGTCTGGCAGGGGTCAGTGGAAAGCCCTGCCAGATTTCACCCCCAGAGGCTACCAGGTCCCTGGGGACACCTATCCAGCTAAACGTCCCTCTTAAAAACCTGTTAACCTAGTTTAGCAGTGCTTCTTTCCAGGCAGTGACCAGCCGGTGTCCCCCAAAGCCTCTTCCTTCACCTCCCCATTTGCCCTACTCCAAAATGTTTACAAATGTTTCAAGAAGTAAGCTAAAACAAAAACAAAAACTGCCAGAATTCCCCAGCCAGCAGAGCGATTCATAGTTAACGTTGAGATGAAATCAACCTTTTTTAGTCCATGTGAAGAATAAGACTGAAAGAATGGATTTGATTTTTTTTTCACATGCTACCCCTTTAGCTCTCCTCTCCCCACCTCCATGCCCCCATGCCCAGAAGTCCGCTCTACGCATGATGGGCAGCACACAAGTCAAACAGATTATAGATAGATTAGGTAGATGATAGATGGATGGGTGGAGGGTGGATGGATGACAGATTAGATAAATAGATACAGAGAGAAAGGGAGGGAGGGAGAGGGAGGGAGAGAGGCGGACAGACAGACGGACAGATAGAGAGGTAGAGGTAGGTAGGTAGGTAGAGTGTCAGGGTTCCCACAGGTGGCTGAAGAAAGGAGGAGTGATGTTGCCCAGGCAACCAGACTGCACCTTCATTGGGCTATGTGACCGATTTCTTGGGAAAGGGGGAAAAGCTTTTACTTTTAATTAGGTGAAATCTGTGGAAGCCTCTAGGGTCAGTTTTCACCAGCCTGTGCCAATGTGATGTATAGAATAACACTATTCTTTGAGGCACCTGCCTGCCTCGGAATTTTGTTTGCTATGGGCGTATGACTTGGAACCCTGACATTAAACCGACTCTCCCTTGTGGCAACCCTGCAGCCTAAAAATGGCCTCACTCAGGCCAGCTCCAGAGTTGACAGAGGGAGGGAGGGAGGGAGGGAAGCTGAGCTCTGCTCTCTGCCTTCACCCACAGGCAACCAGCTGCCAACTTGCTCAATGTGATGCCAGCCTGTGCCAGAGGGGGGAGTGAGCTACAGGAGAGGAGGGGGCACCGGCAGGCACAACTTGTGCTTTGCCTGGAGGGCAAGGTCAGTGGCCGCCCCCTCCAGGGTTTCTGCCAATCACACAGGGACCTCCGACAGAAAACGGGCCAGGGGCACCAGCACGTCTAGCTGGGGGAAGGGCCAGCTCACCTGGGTTGTCCACGCCGGTCTGGATGCAGTCATCCAGGGTGCAGCCGCTGGCCGTCTCCTTGTCCCGCAGCTTCTTGTACATGTCCAGGGTGAGGGCCTTGGCCATGTGGTTGTTGTGCACGGACAGGTCGGGGTACTCCTCCTCTGCGGAGAAGTTCAGCTTGTGCTTGTTGTGGGTGTTTCCAAAAGGCATGGTGGCGGCTGGCGACGAGTCCTGCCAGGGGCAGAGGGGCAGAGGGGTGAGGAGCCTGCAGCTGCAGCAGCGCTGGGATTCCCGGGCAGCAGCAAGACTTGAAGGGGGCTGGGGGAAATGTACCCAGAGATGGTGGGGGGTTATGGGAACTGCTCCAGAGAGAGAGACAGAGGAAGGGGCTGCTGGGCTCAGAAGGGCGGAAGGGGTCTTAAGGTCACTGCCTCCCAGATGTAGAAAGTGGCTCTTACAGGGGAAGGTTCCCCTGGCAGGTGAAGAGCTCAGTTAGGCAGGGCAGACTTTGGAAAGGAAACGGACCCGGACTCACACTGTGCCAAACTCCCCATTTCCCCTGCAGGACGGACCTGGGGTTGGGCTACTTCCTTGTGTTTGGGGTGTCAGATATTGAGTAAGAAACATTGGGGGGCAGTCAGACCCCTGTCTAAGATTCCAAAGCCAGAATTGGCCATCCCCCCAAGGTGGGGCAGCAGACAGGATCCCCTCAATCACTGGGTCCCAGCCCTTCAGAGACCCAAAGAGATCTCCTTCCTGCCTTCTTCCAAGCAAACTTGTGCCCCCCCTTTTAGGAGGGGGTCTGGCTGGGCCACCATCTGAGAAGCCCTCCTGCCTGCCCTCTTGCTTGAAGGCCATCAATACTGTGGTCCTAGGGCTGAGGCCCCCCAGGAACACAGCACCTGTGAGCCCAGCTCTGCAGGAGGAAGCCCTCGGCAGGCTGGGCGTTGGAGACCCTTCCCCCTCACTTGCACCCCAAAAGGTTTCCCAGGTGGGAGAGTCTTAATCCCCAGCGGCACTCGAAGTGGGGGCCCCTTCCTGAGGGTCACCGTCAAGATCAACCCCTGGAGATGTCAGCTGACCCAGAAGCAACGACTGCGCAGACCATCTTGGGTCTGGGTGCCAAGAGCGTTGGGGGGAGGACACAGGCTCTGCCCCTCCCCTTCAGTTCCACCCACAGGAAGCCAGGATAATTTTAGCCTCTGGGAAGCAAGTTTATTTATAGTGGCTGCTTTTTGTCCACAAAAGGGCCCCGATCAGCGCCTCTCGTGGCCTCTGCGCAGGGGGGCACCTTGGCCACAAGCACAGTGCCATTCCAGGGGCGGCTTTTGACCAGGCTCAGCACTCTCTGCAGCCAGACACCCAGCCTCTGGGCTGCGGGGAGCCCGGGAAGGGAAGGCGGTTGCTGGGAGTGGTGAGGGAGAGGAAGATGGGGATCTGTCAGGCACCCCCAGCCCCAACCTTCCTTTGCCCACCCTTGGCCCCCACACCGCAGGGAGAGCACAAGGTCACAGCCAGATCTGTGGTCACCCTCCCCATTCAGGACCATCCCAAATACCCGCTTAGAAGCGCTGCCCCCCTACAAGCAAGTCCCAGCCCTGGTTGTATGGCTAGGGATTTGCCCAAAGGGCAGCGTTTCTCAGAAAAGGCCGTTTAAATCTCCCTCTAAATTGCTGGCAAAAGTACCCCACCTGTTTCTGCCAATCCTCTCCCTCCCTCCCACCCACCCCACCCCGCTGCAAACCCAGACCAGAGCAGAGGGGGGGTTACCTGACCAGGAGAAGCGAAGCCTGCAGAGTCCCAGGGGCTGCCTTGTCTCACAATAGGTGACCCAGGAGTCCGGGCTGGGGGCTTCAGCATATAAACCCTGGCCCTCCTCCCCATTGGCTGAGCTCTGGCCAGCAGCCCGGCTGTGATTGGACGTAGCTCAACTTGAAATTGGGTGGGAGTCTTCGCTGTGGGCACTGGAAAAGGCATCGCCCGCTGTCCTTTCTGGATGGGGCAGCTGCGGCTCCTGCCCAGCCCCAGGGCCTCCCTTCCCCCCTGCTAGGACCTGGCCAGGACTGGCTGAGGGTGTGAAGAATGCGCTTCCCTCACCTGAGCTGGTACCACACGGTTCCTGGGTGAGCATCCAAGCAGGAAAAGAGGAACCTTTGCAAAATCAGTTTGCTCGCCTCTTAGAGGACCTCAACGCTGCCTTGGATGGAGAGAAATGGGGTGCAGAGAGCAAGGCTGGGGGCTGCTGTGAGGGCCTGAACCAGGCAAAAAGCACCCTAGAGAAAGTGGGGGGCAGAGAAAGGAGACCCATCATCTGTGGGAGAGGAAGGGGGACCTTCCAAGGAGCTCAGCATGCGTGGGAGTGGGGAGTTGGGGGGAGCCTGGGCGGGGTGGGGGGTGCAGAGGAAAGAGAAAGTCAGCTCACAAAAGTCCCATTTCTTTGCTGGAGGATTTTGCTTTCTTGGCGGTTCGATGGGATGAGAGCCTGAAGGGCGCCTGACTGACCTCTGCAATCTAGCAGCTCCTCTTCCACAAAGAACCCCAAGCAATGCCCCCCCTCCAAGAACTGGCGCTCAGAGGCTGACTGCCTGCGACACAGCAGAATCCCCCAAGCTCTGGGGCTAGTGGGGCCCCTGCCAGGCCTGACCCTCTTCTGGGGGGCCCTCGGGGGGCCTTCCATGCACATCCCATGGCCGGAGGGAAGCCAGCTGGTGCAGAGAGGCCCTGGCTTCTGCCTCCTTTGGCAAGGGGTCCAACTGAGAAGCCCCCCCATCCCACAGGTGGAGGAGAATGAAGTGAAAAAAAGGAACTTGGCTTTCTGATTTGCAGGGAAAGCTTTGCTTCCCCAGGACCACTTGCCCCCACCCCACCCCCAGCTGCTCCCGATACCTCTTCCTCCATGCCCCCCCCCATGCAGGGCCTCCAGCAGCTGCCCAAACTGGGCCCCCCTCACCTCAGTGCAGTAACTGGAACCCTGGTGCTGCTGGGAGGGAATGTGCCCCTCCCTCCACCAGGCATTCCAGTTGGGGAAGAAGGACGAGGGCCGGTGCCTGTCAGGCACTGCCCTTGCTCTGGCAATGGGGTTTGTAGTCCAACATAGGGGACACCCACAGGGCCTGCCGGCCGCCGGCACAAACCCAGAGTAGTTTTGCAGCCTTCTGCACAAGCTCAGAGGAGGTTTTTCCTCTACACCTCCTGAAAAAACGGGGGACCTGAATTTAATCTCCATGGGGACTTTCTCCGTTAGAAGCAGGCTCCCTCCAAGAGGGTCAGGATGCCTCCTGCAAACTGGGCCTGCCTCACCACTGCTGCCACGCCACCCCCCATTCCCACCCCGCACAGCCAGAGTGGGATCAGGTTCCTCATTCCCAGCCCCCTTCCTCTAGGGGGAAGCCTCTGTCCTGCAGCAGCTGCCTCTTTGGAAGGATTTGTGGGAATTTGATCTCGCCCTCCCTCCCCATCCATGCCTGCCTCTGGCCCTCCGGCCTGACCAGGTGCAAAGAGCTGTCTCTTCCTCTGGACTGGAGGGCTTGGGGGAGGCAAGGGCCTGCAATACATTTGCAGTGGGGGGCTGAGAAAAGCTGCAGGGAGCCCCCACAGGGGCCTTCTTCTCAGCTTGGGTCCCATCCCCCCTCCCATGTCTCTGCTGTGACCTCCCATCCCTCCCCAGCCAGCAAGGCCCCACAAAGACCCAGCCGCCTGGGGCCTGGGTGCCTCTCTGGAGGAGGAGAAGCCGTCTCCACTTAGGGGGATTCTGGAAGGGCTGCTTGATTTCCGTCTGGGGCCACTAACATGTCTTGGCAGGCATGGCCCCCGAGCCCCCCGAGCGGGCACTGAGAGACCCGACTTTCATCCAAGGGTGGGAGCTGGGAAGTTGCTTCTGGGGGGCACAGCATCCAGCCCCCCCCTTCCCACAATCTTAGGAAGCCCTGCATGGGGAAGTTGCTCCACCGGTTAATTGGCCCCCCTGTCAGGAAGTTTCTGAATTCCAGTTTGCTTCTCTCCTTGATTAGTTCCATCCGTTGTTTCTTGTCCTCTGGAACTTTGACTCCCCCCTCTCCCCCCCCCCATGGCAGCATCTCAAATACTGGAATCACTGCTATCACTACTTTCCTTCCTTCCTTCCCTTCCCTTCCCTTCCCTTCCTTCCTTCCTTGCCAGATTTTTCCCTCTACCTTATATTTAATCCTGTTTAGCTCCATCTATGGAGAGTTGTGATTCAGCTGAAGAGCCTGAGCGCCTCTGTGTGCCTCAGTGTCTCCTATCCCGCACATTCCTAACCGAAGTTTCTGTCCTTGATTGATCCCCAGCATTTCTTGTTCCCGCAGGACCTGGAGGCAGGGAGTGCGGTTGAGTGGCTGGGCATGGAGAGATCTGGGCTGATTGAGTTAAAGTAGCATTTGCTCTTTGCGAGCTGCCCCACTCCAAGGGTCTGCAGATCTTCAGGTTCTGAGGAATAAAGGTTGCATCTGCCTAGTTCAGAGGGCAGACAGCTGCACAGTTTCCACCCTTGGAGCCCAACACATCCCATGATCCCCAGCTCATGCGGATGGCACCCATAATGCCCACCGCCTGCCCCAGGCAAGTCGCCTCCTTTGCTGTGCTTGGCCCGGCAGAGATGCCTGGGTTTGGACACTCAGCTCAGGCTCAGAGGCAGCCTGGTGTCCATGCACTCAGGCTTTGGACTGGCTCAGCCTGGATGCCGGCCACAGGGACGTCTTCCTGGCAGAGGAGACGCCTCGTCTGCACAACCAAATTGGGCTGCTGAGACGGCGGAAATCTAGCCCTGGGGGGGAGGGGCAGAGAGACGCGTTAGAAGGAAACTTGTCAGCCTGTTGAGCCATTGGCCTGCAGGTGAAGAGCGACACCACCCCCAACCAAGACCATGTGATGCAATTCCTCTCTGGAACAACCCCTCCCCACCCCCACCCCCACCCTGGTGTTTCTCAAGCTTGGCCACTTTAAGCCATGTGGGCTTCAAAGCTGGCTGGGGAATTCTGGGAGTTGAAGTCCACATTGCTTAAAGTGGCCCCAGGCTTTCAAAGATGGATGGAGACCAGCCCCAGATGCCAAATACCCACTTCCACCCTACCCAGAACTCCATGGGGCCCCTCAACCCGTGGCCTGGAGGGCCACATTCCACCCACCTCCATCCAGGGCTTGGCTGGCACTTCCTCACAGGAAACCGGGCACCCGATCTGACGTCAGCAACCCACTGGATCACCTCCCGCATGGGAACTCTCTTGCAGGCAACCGGGCGGTGGGGGGGAGGGAGGGAGGGAGCAGAGCGTATTTTTAGAGGCCTCCTCTCCAGCCACAGCAGCAGCTGTCTCCCGTTTCACACCAAAGAGAGGAAGGAAAAAGAAGGGCTGTGTGCCCCCCGCTCTGCCCCAAAGTTCTTGGGGAACCCCAACTTTTGTGGCCAGCTCCCCACAGCTCTCCCTTGCCTGGGTGTGAAGGGAAGGAAGAGGGCAGAAGGCGGGGCAGATGGGGCTGATTTGGGGCTCAAGGCTGGGCATTGCAAGCCCCCTGCAAGTGAGAGGCCTCAATGCCCCCCCAGAAAGGCAAAACATCACGCCAGGCCAGCCCCTACCCTTGGCTGGCCACAGCAGACTCCAGACTGGGCAGTGCCAGGGATGGTACTGATCCCATGGATTGGGAGGAAAACTAGCTCTTCCAGACCAGATCAGACCAGAATTCACTGTGGCCCCATCTTCTCTTCTGGGGAGGCCAAGAGGTTTCTGGGAAAGCAGCAAGCTGGGCACCGAAGCCATGGTCAAGAGCCACCACCCACCCTGCCCTCCTCCTCAGTTGAAGGCCAGATGCCAGCAGCCACGTGGCCTCTGACGATGACGCACTTCTTTCCACCGAGTGAGGATTGTTTGGCTCACTTGATGGGCTGCCCATCTCCAGTGGGTTGCTTGCTCGTTTCTCTGGGTGGGCACCGCAGGAGGGGGGGCGGTTCAGGAGCCCAAAGGCAGGAGGGGTCTGGCCACAAGGGGCAAGTCCCAGGCAGAGGTTTTTGGGGAGTGGCCAGAGATGCCCGATGGGGCTGTGGGTAGGAGCGAAGCCCTCCAATTATGGGAGAGGATGCTTGTAAAAACTACCCACTCCCCTTCCTTCCTTCCTTCCTTCCTTCCTTCCTTCCTTCCTGCCTGCCTGCCTGCCTGCCTGCCTGCCTTCCTTCCTTCCTTCCTTCCTTCCTTCCTTCCTTCCTTCCTTCCTTCCTTCCTTCCTTCCTTCCCTCCCTCCCTCCTTCCTTCCTGGGGACAGGACAGCCTTAGGCCAAGTGCCCCTCTGCCAGTTGCCCATGTGAAAATCCTGCCCTTTTGTACACGAGAAGGAGACGTCTGCAAACTGAGGCCTCCTCTCGGCAACCTCTTGCCAAAGCTCTAACAAGCCTGGGATTGCACACAGAAGCGGGGAGGGGGCTGTGGAGGAGAAAGGCCTGGCAGGCAGATGCCCTCCATGCTAGCAAAGGGCACCGAGCAGGACAGCAATGCCTCCCGGGGCTCCTGCGGGTCAGCCTGAGAGAGGCTCCCTTTCTCAAGCCTTTGGGGGTCTGCAGCAGCTGCCTTGCCCCCACCCTTCCATTTCTCAGGCTACTCCTCTGCTCCTGCCATGGCACGCACCGTCTCCCCTAGGCCCCCCCTCCCCCTGGGCAACCCTTGGCAAGTCCACCTGTTGAAGGAGTCTTGCGGGAGAGATCACAGTGTACGGAGCGTGCCGAGGGGTCCGTGTGGGAGGCTGGCCCTCTGCCAGCAGCAAGCTGGAGCTGAGCGACAGCTGGGCAGAGAAGCCACAGCATTCCGGCCAGACTCTTTCCAGGGGTGATTTTCCCCAAAGCTCAGACTCACTAGTGGAAGATGGGCAGAGCAATGTAAACAAGGCAGGGGCAATGTAAAGGCACTGTGCCCATGCTCAGAGGCCTGGCCTCAAAGCTTGATGTGCTGAGCCCAGGTGTGGAAAATGGATTCTAGAGCAGAGCTGTGTGGCCTTTAGAGACGAGCCTGTTGGAGTCACCCCTGCAGTGAAATTCCCAGCTTCCAAGGACAGAAAAGCACTTGTCACATGCTCTGAGCACTCTTGACAGACCCTTCCCTTCTGCCAAATAACAGCAACACCACAACTCGCTGTTGCAGAAATGACAAGAAGGCACATTGAAAGCACCAACCACCCTGTTGGACTTCCGGCTCATCACTTGAAGTCTGGAAGTAGTCCACCTTGCGCCAGGCAGGAGAAGAAGGAAAGAGGACGGACGTGGCCAGGCCCCCAAGAGGTGGTTCAGTAATGAATGCCATCCTCTGGTTTAACCACAGCCCAGTCCCCAGGAGAGTCATCTTTGCCGGCGGGGCTCTGCCCCACTTTCAGGAGGCTTTCTGAAAAGAGCGGCAAGGTGCTGCCAAACCCCCCACCCCCTTCACTCCTTTGGCTGGAGGTCTCTCACTTCGCCCAAATTCAGTGATGTCGCCTTTAAAGAAACAAAACAAAATGAATCCAGCAAACATTTGGCAACATCTGTCACTGGATCCTGTTCGAAGAACTTCTGGGCCTTTTTGCTGTTGAATCGGCCCTCTGCCCAACACACTCACTTCCCAGGGAAGGGCAGGTGGAGAGCAGCTGTCTCTGCCCATTATTTACAACTCCTGGGCAGATTGCTGATAAAGGTGCTATTATGGGCAAATCCCTCCTTAGCACAAGAGGCAGAATCAACCGCCACGGATGGAAACTAATAAAGGAGAAAAGCCACCTGGAACCAAGGAGGAATTTCATGACAGTGAGAACAAGTAATCAATGGAATGGCTTGCCTTCAAAAAAATTTTTCCCCAAATAGTTTTTATTTTTTAATTTTACACATCTCTTTGTGTGGGCAACGTGGTTCCAGATTATAACACTTGTACATAATCATACTTTCATTTCCACCATTATATAATATCATCTCATATCATTGTCCATTTCACTCATCTTTAAATAAGTTTCCATTTCATATTTCAATTCATTAATTCAATATCAATATCATTTCATCCACATATAGATTCCCAGTTCTTTATCCCATATTATTTCCATTTTCAGCTTACCACTTATTTTATTCAACATTACACTTCATTATTATCCTAAAGTTTTCCTAGGCCAATTATATAATCAACAATCTAGAAAGAATAAAAATAAAAACCAATATATTTAGGATCCACATGGTATAGCCCCTCAATCTATCTGATTTAATAATTTATTCCCAACTTTAAACATATTAACATTAAATAATAAACTGTATATTTTAAAACATATATATTTTAAGGTATCCCCCCTGAAGTTGCTAAAATAACTTAATATATCTCATTTTAATCCTCCAATATAAGGGTTCATAACAGCATAATCCACATACAATTATATATATATAGTTATATAATCCTAAAATAATTTCCAGCAATTTTAAACTAAGTACCAGTATACATTCCCATGTGAAATCCCCTTTATACAATCCCTAACCCTTATCTCTAAATCTCGTAACTTTGTCATTCCTTTTAATTTTGGCTAGGTTTCCCTTTTCTAAGTTTCCCCAATCTTCCTTCTTTTTCCCTTCTAATTTTGTTTTTGTTTCCCTCTGCCTGTCAGCCATGTTTCCCCCCTTTTTTTTACGTTCTCTTTTTTGGGGTTTCTTCTTACATATTTCCTTCTTCTTCTTCTTAATCTTGAGTGTCTTATCTCTTTTGTTTATTGTCTCTAATGTTGATGTCTCTGTTTTAAGTCCTTTTATATCTTTTGACAATGGTCCTTGTTCTTTATGCTCATCAAGGTTGTTATTTTCATCGTCTCTGAGCTTCCTTTGTTCTTCCGCGAACTTTGACACCATTACTTTACTCAGTATTAACTCCACCAGTTTCATTCTTTCTTTAAACATCTCTCTCACATTTTGGAGCTCCAACTTAAATTCTTTACTTATTTCTTCCATTTCTTTGGTCTATTAAGTTATTCTTTATTTTGTTAAAAGTAAAGTTTTTCTGCTTTAGTCCTTGTCAAAAGTCTCCTTTTATCTCACTTTCTCTTTTTTCTGTTTTCTTGTCACAATCAACTTCTAACAGTCCCAAAGTAGTGCATTTTTTATGTTTAACTGTAATCCCCCCTTCTTTTTTTATAAAGCTTCCAGGGATCTTGTTATATTAATAATCTTTTATTCCATTTCTTCTCTATATGACCAGTAATTTTCCATAGAAACATAAAAGGTCTTTAACCCTTAGGTAGTGCTCTGTATCACTTTCTTCTTAAAATTCTATTTTTAATTCACTTTTCCGTGGTATTAATATTAAATTTTATCAGCTCCAAATAAGTCCAGCATTTTATCCAATGCCTGATTAATGTCCAGTTCTACATGTTATTTCAAATTTAGTCTCTAATCACATATATTTCTTTTATTTCCGTTTTTTTCTTTACCTTGATATTTTCCTCTTATTTCTTGTTCGCCACTACCACTCTTCCAAACAAGGGCTCTTTCTTTCTGCTTTTTGCGGTTATCAAAAAAAATGTTCAAAGACTTTTATCTGGTTACACGCCGCTCACCACTTTCACTCTCCAGCACAAACTTGTGTCCCGGCAGCTTCCTGTCTTCAGGGCAGCCATTAAAGACTGCCGCTTCTCCCTGTCTTCTAGGGGAGTTTGCCAAGCCAGGGAGGGGAGATGCAGCTCCCCTTGACCCAGCTGGTGGTCTCCCCCTCTTCTCCCCCACCCCTACGAGGTGGGTCAGATGGATCCGGTCCTTTAAGGACCCCTCCAACAGGCTAAGCATGGATCAAAGCCGCACACAATCGCGGTCTCCGATCCGTCATCAACAAGAACGCCACCGGAACTCCAGCTTGCCTTCAAAAATTGTCGGGGCTCCAACACTGGAGGTTTTGAAGAAGAGACTGGACAGCCATTTGTCCAGAATGTTATAGGATAAGAGTGTCCAACCTTGCCAGTAAGACTTGTGGACTATGCAGAGATTGATAGGTTAACTCTAAAAATTAAAGGAAAATAAGAATCGGACTACTTCATAACATGGGAACTATTCTATAAATGGTTAAATGGCAGATATTGAGGTTAGAGGAGTGGAATTAGGTGAAATATGGTTGATAGGAGAAAGAAAAACAGATTAAATCTTTCTGACGGATATAATCGATACTATAATGGAAGATAATATATGTTATAATATGATTGATGTTATCATGTTTGTTTTTATATATATGATCATAATGACAATGATGATGTTTGTATATTTATATCTTGGACACCTAGAGAGCACATGGCTCAACATAGAAAGGAAATGTATGATATAAAATAATAAAAAAATTGAAGCAAAAAAAAAGACTTGTGAACTAAACTCTCGGAATTCTGGGAGTTGAAGTCTACAAATCTTAAAGTTCCCAAATTGGACACCCCTGATATAGGCTCTCCTGTTGAACAGGGGGTCAGACTAGAGACCTCCAAGGTCCCTTCCAACTCTTTTCTTCTGTTATTCAGGAGTCCAAAAGGAGGGGAGGCTGCAGGGTCTCGTGTCAAGAAGGCAGAGCAGCAGAGAGAAGCCGCTCACCCTGTCCAGAGTCCCAATGTCCTCCCTGTTTCTCTCCAGCCACCCACCCCCATGGCTCTCTGTATTCCAAAAGGGTCCCTCTACCTGCTCTACTTGCTTACCAGGCAGAAGCCTCAAGGTCTAAAAATATATAAGGTATCAACAGATCAAAATCTCTCTGAGCAGCTGCAGACTCTGGAACAGCCTTCTGGGCTCTGGGCAAGTCTGGCTCTCTGAGTGCAGGTGAAGGAAGATGCCCCCCCCCCCAACTTATACCCATAGCCTGTGCCATCTTCCGTGATTGCTCATTCTTCCCACAGTCAGCTGGATTCAGGAATCCTGGCCTTGGTGGGATCCATAGATCACCTCCAGAACTGGGTTTGATGCAGGCAGCCAACCCAGGTTGCACCGCCTACTTTGGCCATTGGAGGCTTAGGAATGAACCAATCTGGTCTGCATATTGCCATCCGAGAGGGCGGGGGGATGGCCCTGGGCACAGCAGGCTCTGTCTGAAGCTGCTAAGGACACACAAAGGGCACCTGCTGCCCCTCTGAGCAATGACAGCCCAGCCCCTTGGCCCAGCAGAAATAAACCAGACTCCAGACTACAACTCCCATCATCCCCTAGATCAATGTCTCAACCATGACAGCTGGAAGAGATGAGGACTTCAACTCCCAGAACTCCAGAGCAGAGCAGGCTGGGGAATTCTGGGAGTTCACACCTCTTCCAGCTGTCAAGGTGGAGAAACATGACCAAGTAGATGGGTTGGCAGGGGATGATGGGAAGTTGGGGAGGCAGTGCGGAAAGCAGAACAGGCAAAGGGCATCCCTGGGGGCAAATGGCTTTCAGCCTCCCGATAGCTCCTCCAGCCTGCGGAACCTGCTTGCCTTTTTACCGAAGCAGCCGCGGGCTGGCAAAGCAACAGGTCGCCTCCTCCCCCCCGCACGTGGTGCGCCTCCTTGGGTGGCTCCGCACCTGGGGTCCTCCCATCGACGGGGGCGCATCTTTGAGCGGTCCTCGCCCTTCTGCTTTAATGGTCTCCAAGGCGGCGCCCCACACAGGCCTTCCCCTAAAGCCACGCCAGCAGCACACCTTCCGCCGGGAGACTTTCCGGGCTCAGACCGCTCGCGGGTCCGGCTTGGAAATGCAGCGCCCTCTGGTGGCTGCTTGCAGAGCCGCAAGGCTTGGGCATAGCGGACCCGCGTGCCAGCCTTCGCCCGGGGATGAAAGCCCACCAGGGAACCCTCGGGCGCGGGGAGCTTTCAGACCTACAGGGGGAGAGTCAGAGCCGCTGGGCGGGGAGTGAGAGGCTCTGCGCCAGACAGAAGCCACCCGGGGGACCAAGGGCCTTAGTGGGCCGGTATGTCTGTGCGTCCTCCGCGAACTTTCTCCAGAACCAGCCCGGCTGCTTCGAGGATGTTTCTCCGCGGCCCGATTTCTGAAGCCGGGCTGGTGTTCCTGAGCGAGACAGCTGACCCGCCGAGAGGCCAGATGCGATGCGGAGAAGCCGAGGGGATTTGCTCAGAATTTACAGCCGGGAGCGCGGCGGAAGGGCTGGAGGGGGAGGGGGCGTTTGGCAGCGTCTCTGCAGCTTTTAGAGTTTGGCAAAGGAGCCTCCTCGCCTTGCCAACTCCCAATCTGCCCCCCCCTCGAATAAATGCATTTATTAAAAGCGCTGACTGGGCGGCTCTGGCTCTCTGCTTCATTCGCGCCCCAGAATCATCCAGGAACCGTCCTTGTTCAGCCCGCGAGCGGCTGGAGCGAAGGGAAGGCAGCGGGGGAGGTCGGGGGTCTTTACGCGAGGGGAGCCCCGTGGCGTGCCGCCCGTCCGGCCCGGTCCTCCTGCCCTGCTTCGAAGGACGAAGGCCTCGCTCGGCAGGAGGCCGCACCAGGCCCACCTTTCCTGGGCTGAAGTTGAACCGGGGCGGGGGGCCGCCAGCGAACCCCCGGATTTAACCAGAGGCCAGGAAACGACCCCAAGAGTTCTCCTCATTCTTGTAGTTGTGCGGGGCTTTGTTGGGCCTCCGGTTTGCTGGGTTCTGGCACTTCGGTTTGTGCCTCCCCAGAGGCAGCGTCTGGCGACCCGCGGTCCCCTTAGAAAGACCTCATACTCTCCGAAGGGACCCGGCTGGGAGGGAACCGACTCGCTGCTCGCCCTTGGTCGAGGGGATGCGCTGGCTTGGCCGGTGCTTGGCGAGGGAGGAGGCCCGCACAGGGCCCGGCTCCCCCTTTGCCTTTCCCCCTCCACCATCTCTACTGCCGGCCAGTCTCGAGACTGGCGTTGCCGGGCCCTTCCCCCGCCCCCCGAGGAAGAGAGCAACTGGACTGGCTTTGGGCCAGCGCAGCTTTTTATGAGCTAAGCAGGGAAGCGAGGCGCATTCCGAGCGCTCTTCTTATACAATATTAAAGGAACTGGAAGAGGCTCCTCCACTCCCGCCGCCTTCCTTTCCTGCCTCTCCCGACCACGAGCAGCCTGGCAGCACCTGCCTGCCTCCCCTCCCCCTGGCTCTGCTGCAAAGCCCCCACCCCGCCACCGCCCCCCAACAGCCGCGTAGCTTTAGCTTAACCTTGAAAGCAAAGGGCAGAGAGCGAAGGTGAGGGCCGGGAGGGGGTCCTTTATAGGTGGGTGGGTGGGTGGGTGGGTAGGGGAATTTTCCCCTGGAGTCCCCGAGGCACAACGAGTAGGGAAAGAAACTTGATCGGTGCTCAGAGAAGATCCTGTTTCCCTCGGCGGTCAAAGACAGTTCCCGGGATTTAATTTCTGCAATTCGAACTTGAAGGGATAGAAGCAGCCGAAGACACGGGATTGCGTTCACACAATCACCTGATTGAACCGAGGCATTTCCTGGATCAACAGAACCCATTGACCCGCAAAGGGTCCAAAGGCTGCTTCAGAAATCATGCCGAGCCACGAACAGAAGTTTTGCAGAAGTTTATTAAATGTGAGCAGACCCACAATCTTTGCCTTTAGACACGCGATTCCCCCCCCCACCCCCGCGTTCACAGGAGCGGAGCGGAGGCCCGGCCTTCTCAGCCTCTGCGATTCTTGGCTTGTTTGCCTCCATCTCTTGGGGACGCCCTGCAAACCTGTTTCCTGAGCGCAGAGATCCAATTTTGGCCGGAGGCTGCGAAGGTTACAGAGCGCAACTCCAGGGGGCTGGGGGGGCAGGCCGAGGTCGCCAGTGCGCCCGGCTTCTTCATCTCTTCCAATCTCGCCCCTTCACTCCAGCCAAGGACCGGCGGGGGGAGGGGGAGAGCTCGTGGGGCGGGTCCCAGCCTGCCGGTGGTGGCTTTTCCCTCCCTCGGCCAGAGAGCCGGACGGTGCTGGGGCAGGGAGAGGCAACCGATCACGGCTGGGGGCTCTGCAGCAGCCTCAAGGCCAGGCGGTGGGGGGGCACCTTTCCAGCAACACCCATCAGCCCATTTCTCCTGCGAAAGGCTGGAGGGGCTGACCTGGTGAGAGAGAAGCGCGGCTCTTTACGGAGTCACCTGCTCCGACGTCGGGCGCAGGTGAGAGGGAGGCGGCGCAGGTCAAGGGCTGAGCGGGGCGCAAGGCTCCGGCTTATAAAGAAGGCTGCGGCGTGCTTTAAGAGAAAGGCGGGGGCCCCTTACAGAAATTGGGGCGAGCTGCTTTTGGGTTTCGAGATAGCCCCCCCCCAGCACGCAGGCGGAGGGGCGGGGCGCCTCTGGGCACGTGCAGAGCGCCTTCCAGTCGCGGCCCAGGTAAGCCACGGCTCCGCTGGGCGGGGCAGGAGCGCCCCTCCTTCCCAGCGAGGCGCTGAGCGGAGGCTGCCGGGGCGCGGCTGGCGGATTGGGGCGCACGGCGCGGATTCCCTCCTCTGGATAGGCCGGGAGGGAGGCAGGTAAGGCAGCGGCGGGCCAGGCCTTCCCGGGAGAATCGGGGCGCGTCTTCCTCGCTGCCTGAGCTGCAGCACTCAGATTCCCTGGCCCCGAAGCCTCCTGCGCCGGCTTACCTGGAGGAGCTCTACGCTGCCCCTAGGCGAAGGTGATGTCCGGGGGGCGGCAGAATACTGGCTGCATGCTTTGGAGAGAGGACGGATCCACAAGACGGTAGTGCTTAGGGGGGGCCCTCGGGAGCGACCCAGACTCCGTCCCGTCTCTTGGCTGAGCTGGTGCTCCGGCGCAGCAAGATCGGGCCGGCCTGCTTCTCCCCAGCGGCGGAGAGGCGCAAGGAGAGCCGGCCCAAGCTCCAGTCGGGCGGAACCGGCCCACTTCTCGGTGTATCCCACGAGGGAGCATGGCGGGTCCTGCCGAGGAGAAGGCAGCCGCCGTGAAGAGCAGGGAGGGAGGCGCTTGTGTGTGAGGGATGTACAAGAGGGGGAAAGGAGCTTTTCAAAGAATATCTAGCTTTGTGCAAAATACTTCCTCCGCCACAGGATTGCAATGACGTTTATCTTTGCACTGCCTAAATAGGGCCCGGATTAGGAGATGCTTCCAGACGTGTGAAGGGGAATCCACGGGTTGTGGCAGCAGCTAAAGAAGAGAATATGTGTAGCTCTGTGTTGAACTGGGGGTGCTGGTGGCTCTCTGAGTTTGGCTGTTTTCTTGAACAAGTTTCATGATCACATTAGCACTGAAGATGTTCCCTAGTTGGGTCATGAAATGTCTACAAGAAAACAGCCAAGCTCAGAGAGCCACCAGGAAACAGCACTGCAGCTGTTTCCGGAGCAGGGATGGCACGGAGGCCCTTCTGGAAAGCTTCCACAAACCAGCATCCTTGCCCTGGTGGCTGCAGGCATGAGAATAGCACCTCAGTTTGATGTAACAGATGTGCGGCTCGACAGATGTGGCACAAGAGAAATGCCCTTCTGCCAACCACAAGTGTTCTCATGGAGTATTATTGTGTAGAGCCCTGGTTGCCAGACCTCCAAAATATGTATAATGTTGCAAGAAGGCAAATGGAGGGCAAACAGGAAAGAAGATGATGGCAGGATCTAAAAGAATGCTGGGGTAAATTTTGCTTTCTTGTTGCTGTGATATTGACTCTGTAAACCACTTAGAGAAGCAGCATAGTGGTCCTAGTGCTCCCAGGACCCAGGCTTTCTAGGGCAGCAGCTGGCAAGAGGGTGAAACGAGAGCAAAGCAGGGCCTTCTCGAAGCAGCAGGCTTAGCCACTCAAGATTGGCAGTATTTCTGCACAGGTTGCATTAAGAATAGAGGTGCCCAACGGAGAAACTTTGAAAGGGGGCCAGGCCCATTGAGAAGGAGAAAGCAGCCACCAGGGCCAGACGGTGCACCAGCCACACCCCTGCCAGCTGAGGGAAGTGGGCAGCACTGAGGGCTCTCCCTTGGGGCTCTCTGAAGTGGCCGGGCAGCCAGTCTGCGCCCAGGACAGCCTCAGAAAGCCCTCCTGCCTGGTGGCCTGTTGTCACCCTTCCCATGGGGAGGGTGGGGGAGCCTTGATCCAGGCCAAAGGAGACCCAGCCCAGCTTTAAAGGCGGAGAAGTCAGGCGGGCGAGGATTCTTCCTTCGTGAGGCATGTGTGTGGCTGCAGACAGGCTTGGCCAAGAAGCATGTTGCTGCCTGCTTTCTGGTGGTGGCATCCAGCTGGAGAGACTGGTTTGGAATCCAGCTGTGTGGATCCAGCAGGCAGCTTTCCCAAAGGCCTGGGCCAGGGGGGACAGCCTCCCAGACCCACCTGGCTGTAATCCAAGGGCTCCTGCATTCTGGGGCCAGAAGTTTCAGTTACCCGCCGCCCCCATCAACTTCTCTAGCTGATGTTCCTTCTGATTAATAGAGCCTGGGTAAAAAAAGATCAGGGTTTGGAGACCCAAAATGCCTCTGAGAGTGTGCAGAGGGCTTGGATAACCTTCATGTTAGGATTAAAACAGGGAACTCCAACTTGACATGTTTAAGACTTGTGGACTGCAACTCCCAGAATTCCTCAGCCAGCACTGGCTGGGGAATTCTGGGAGTTGAAGTCCACAAGTCTTAAAGTCACCCAGGTTGGAGGGCCCTGGATTGGAGGACATGCTCCCATCCATGAGAGACAAGTGTCAGAGGGGTTCCTCCTTTGCCTTCTAGAAGGCCCCCAGGAGACTCCAGGAGCTCGGAGCCCTCCTTCCTTGGGCCAGTGTGGCCCGCCATGTCCATCATGGTGGGCCTGGATGACAGCCGATCGGAGAGGCTGACGGGCGATGACATCATCCTCCAGACGCGCCAGGTGATGAAGGGCCTGGAAGCCCTGCGCAGCGAGAACTGGAGCATCCGCCACCGGCTGCAGGAGGCTCTGCTGAAGGAGCAGCAGCGGATGGACGAGAGGGAAGGCCCCCTGGCAGCCGCCACTGCCCAGGCCCTGGAGCTGCTGGAGGAGAAGCAGGACCTCGTCTGCCGGAGCCTGGAAGGCATAGAGCTGGGCATTGCCGAAGGCCAGGTACCCCGGGAGCCCTGAGCCAGGGGCTGCTTGGCAAGCTGTGACCTCCTGGAGCACCAGGAAGCTCAAGGAGCCCTTGGGGAGGGAATTCCTGGGTGGGGGCACTTTGCAAGGGCCTGGGAGGTGCTGCTAGCAGGGGCCACCAGGAAAGGTCAAGGGTGCCCATTTGTCCTGACCGTCCCTGGGTTGCGTCAGGTGCCTTCAAATTATTCATTTGGTTTTGAGCACTTTTATTTGTTGAGGATGGGGATGGGACATTGGAGGTCTTCTAGCCACACCCCTGCTGAAGCAGGAGACCCTGCACCATTTCAGACAAGCGGCTGTCCACGGAGGTTTCTCCAAAATCTCCAGGGTTGAAGAGCCCACAACTTCTGGAGGGAAGCCGTTCCACGGGTTGATTGTCCTCCCTGTCAGGCAATTCCTCCTCAGTTCCACGTTGCTTCTCTCCTTGATGAGTTTCCACCCGTTGCTTCTCGTCCTGCCTTCAGGGACTTTGGAGAATAGCTTGACCCAATTCCAATATATTAGAATTGAATATAATGCAAACCAAGCAATAGAACATTTAACATTTATCCAAAAAAAAGTTATAAAAATTAGTTGATCAAAATATAAAAATAATGTTACTCCCTTATTCTACTCGCCCGAAGGAGTCGGAAGCCAATGCCTTTTTTCTCTTTTCCCATTTCCGTCCTTTTTCCTCCGTATTTTTGAGAGCCGCTTGTTGCAGCTCTGCACAGCCACAGTCCCTGCTTTGCTCCCCCACAGCCCCTCTGGGTCTCCTGGGGGCAAAGGCTGCCGTTGCTGGAGCTGCCCCTTCCTCCCCGCAGATGCTGATCGCCCTCTCCTCGCACATCGGGGTGCTGGAGGCGGAGAAGCAGAAGCTGCGGGCCCAGGTGAGGCGCCTGGGCCAGGAGAACCTCTGGCTGCGGGAGGAGCTGGCCGGCACCCAGTTGAGGCTCCAGCACAGCGCAGAGGCCGTGGCTCAGCTGGAGGAGGAGAACAAGCACCTGCGCTTCCTCAACCAGCTCAAGCGCTACGAGGCCCGGGAGGAGCAGGTGTGGCCTGGGGGGAGGGGGGCTTTTCTCGTGGGGGGGGGCAGCCTGGGTGAGCGCTTGTGGATGAGGCGCCTCTGGATCGGGTGGCTGACGGCTGAAAGAATCCAAGTCAGAAAGAAATTTTGAAGGTTCCTAGGACGTTTGACCCCAAGTCCAATCTTTGGTCTGAATTATTTGGATGCTCAGAGATGGCGCTCTGGCTCAGGATGATGGGAACTGTAGGAGGAGGCGGGGAGGGTGAGGGCTGGATCCTGCCTCCCTCACTCCAAAGCCTGCTATTGGGGGGAGCTTCCTACAGGCAAACAGACAGAGGGGTCCCGCCCCCCTGACTCTCCCAGGTTCTCCTTGCAGGTGGAGGCGGAGGAAACCTTCCTCAGCACGGATGACGACCAGAGGCCAGGTGTGTTCCTAGGCAGGCCTTGGCTTTCTCAGTCAGCTCCCAAGCGGATCTCGGCCTGACGAACGGCTGCTTGCCCCCCTGAGGCCGAGGCCCAGCCACGGGTTGCAAAGCGCCCCTGCCCAAGAGAAGCACATTAACTGCACAGAAGCCAGAGAAGCCCCCGGCTGGGGATGGGGGTGGGCTGGTTCAGGAGGGCCCTCTGCTTCTGCCCAGCCTGCCCACCCAGGCTCCCTTTTGACCACCTGGCCGGCGTTGTGTCCTGCAGAGGGGCAGAGCCCAGGTGCTGCCGCCTTGGCAGACCAGCAGGGTGGGTATGAGATCCCGGCACGCCTGCGGACGCTGCACAACCTGGTGATCCAGTACGCATCTCAAGGGCGCTACGAGGTGGCAGTGCCACTTTGCAAGCAGGCCCTGGAGGACCTGGAGAAGAGCTCCGGGCACAGCCACCCAGATGTGGCCACCATGCTCAATATCCTGGCCCTGGTCTACCGGTAAGATGGGCGAGGGGCCTGGGTCCCTGCCCAGCAGGCGCTGCTTCTGGGGAACACGCAGAAAGACCGGGAGGGGGTGGGGCTCCAGGGAGCCCTTTGTTCCGGGGCTGTGTTCCTCTGCCCCCCCCACACCCTCCCTGCAGTCCTCGGAGCTGCACCTGCATTCTGGGTTGCCCTGGCAACGCCTGCAGGCTGCACCCTGCCACCCCCCGCCTGCCTGCTTCTCCCCCCTGCAGGGACCAGAACAAGTACAAGGAGGCCACGGAGCTGCTCAACGACGCCCTGGACATCCGGGAGCAGGCGCTGGGCACGGAACACCCTTCTGTGAGTGCCCGGGCTGTGTGGCGGGGAGGGGGGAAGCTGGCGCTGGCAGGGGCTGTGGGGGGGAAGGGGCACCCAGCTTGGCCCCATGCCAAATGCCACCGTTTTATGCTGCTTCTGAGGGTCTCTGCTCCCGTTAAACCTCCCTGTGTCCCTGCCAGGTGGCTGCCACCCTGAACAACTTGGCTGTGCTGTATGGCAAGCGAGGGAAGTACCAAGATGCTGAGCCACTGTGCAAGAGGGCCCTGGAGATCCGAGAGAAGGTAGACATCAACACACAGGCCACGCCCAGTCAGAACGGCTGCGTGGAGTGTTTATTTGCTTATTTGTTTTATTTATTCATAATAAAGACAGAAAATTTATTGCCTGCCCATTTTAGAATAACTCTGGTCTGCTTACAATAATACAAGATAAGCATTATCTATACCAAATGCATAAATAAGTGAATACAAACCAAGGGTCACGGTCCAATTAAAGATGGAGAGAGACAGGTCTCTTGCCCCCAGCCGGGCAGGGAGGGCACCGAAGCCCCCACTTCCCACCCCAGGAAATTCTGGGTCACCGCCTTTCAGATCCTGGGGAGAGCCAGTGGGTCTCTAGCCAGCTTTTCCTGCCCTGGTGCCTCCAGGCAGAGTTGGAAAGGTTTAGATCTGGAGGGGGAGGAAGAACCAGCAATTGGACTCCCCCCCTCCCCGCAACCTCCCAGTCGGGCAGAAGCATCCTTGGCAGAGGCAGGAGCAGTGAGGGGGAGAAGCCCTGAAGGCCAGAAAGTGGGGAGGGCTCTGAGCTGGTCCTCACAGCCACAGGCCTGCCTGCATATGGAGATGGCTGCTATAGACTACTTGTGGACTTCAACTCCCAGAATTCCTCAGCCAGCTATGCTGAGGAATTCTGGGAGTTGAAGTCCACAAGTCATCAAGTGGCCAAGGGGGTGGTGACCCCTGCCATAAACCAGTGTGAGCCTTCTAGGGCTTGGGGAGCCGCCTTGTTTTCAGACCTCCTGCAATCAGAGAGGGGCAAGGAGCCCCACCTGGGTGCTGCCCAGCTGCACAAGCAGCACATCAGCTGAGCACCGCTGCCCTTTTCCCCACAGGTGCTGGGCAGCAGCCATCCAGATGTGGCCAAGCAGCTCAACAACCTGGCGCTCTTGTGCCAAAACCAGGGCAAGTTTGAAGAGGTGGAGCAGTATTACCAGCGGGCCCTTTGCATCTACCAGACCCAGCTGGGCCCCAACGACTGCAACGTGGCCAAGACCAAGAATAACCTGGTAATCTGGGGGGGGGCGGAAGGGTGCGGCTTCGAGGGTTAGTGCTGGCTCTGACGTCCAGCCGGGGGAATCTCTTCCGGTGAAATGGGTTTAAGGGAGGGCAACGTTTGCCAATGGCGAGGCTTTAAATCTAAGCCAGGATCTGTTTCCACCGTGTGTCGCAGTGGCCAGTTCTTCACTCCCCACCTCCAGGCAGAAGTAGAAGCAACCCAGCCAAAGCAGCGGCTTTTTTCCTGGGGTGGGTTCCTGGCACGCCCTTTGGGTGGGTGCGTTTTCTCCTGGGTGGGACCAATTGCTGCCCGCCTGGGGGGTTCATGGGTGGCGTATTGGAGGGGGGAGGGGCTCACCGCCCCCTGCGCCTTCCTCCCTCTCGCCGGCCAGGCCTCCTGTTTCGTGAAGCAGGGCAAGTTCCAGCAGGCTGAGCAGCTGTACAAGGAGATCCTCTCCCTGCAGGACCAGGAGCTGAGCACCCCCAGGGGCGGTAAGAGCCCAGCGCTGGGCAGCCCTTTCCCCCCCAGGGGTGGCGGGGAGGCAGGGCGGTGCCCAGGGCCTCAGCATCTGGATACACCTCTGGAAACCCCCTCCCCTCCTCTTCTTCAGATTATAGCTGGACAGGAGCTGGCAACACCTGGGAAGGGCAGGTGAGTCCTTCTCCCGCAGGTGGCTTTGGAGATTGACCATCTGTGGAGGGATGAGCAGGGGGGGGGCACGGAGGAGCAAATCCTTTAAGCTGCTTCACCGCTGCCTCCCCCAAGCCTTGTCAGCTGAGCCAACAGGGAGGGAGGTGAAGAGGGCGGTAGGGTGGCTGTGGCTACCTCCGTTGCCATCTTGGACTGCAGGTGGTTGGGGGGGGGAAGCCCCCCAAGTTTTGAGTCTGTGCCCCCTTCTCTCCAGGAGGGGATGAGGCGCAGCAGCTCCTTCTCTCGCTTCCGGGAGTCCCTCAAACGCAGCAGTGAGAAGCTGGTCACCAAGCTCCGGGGCCAAGCAGTGGGGCAGCCCAAGGTCACCGCAGCCCCCAGGTGAGTTGGGGCTCCCCAGGCGCCTCCATGGCAAGTCTGGCCTTGGGAGGCTCGGCCAGGAAGAGCTGAAGCGGGCCTCTCTTCCTCAGGATGACGCGGGCCACGTCCCTCAACATGCTGCATGTGGACGAGGCTGCAGCTGCCGCAGCCCCAAAGGTGAGTCGGGGCCCTGCAAGGACCACCATACTCAGCAGCCATTGCACCCCAGGGCAGTGGCCCCAAGGATGGCTTGGCTGGCCAGAGCAGAGAGGTTCTGTGGCGGCTCCCTGAGCCCGCTCCACCGGGCAGCCCCAAACAACGTTGGGGCAGGGGAAGGAGCTGCCATTGGGCACCTCTGGCCAGCTGGCCCTGCTTCCCACTCAACTGGGAGCCAGTCAGTCCAGGGGCTCTGGGGCCAGGCCAGAAACATGGCATGGAATGACCAGCTGGGTAATCCTGGGCCAGTCCCTTCCTTAGCCCTACGGGGGAGGCAATGGCCAACCACTTCTGGACAGCCTGGCTGCAAATGACTTGAAGGCACCGCCAAATGCTGAGCCCGGCACACCTGGTGAGCAGCAGGCTCAGGGGAGCCTTGGCCGAGGCAGCTCTGCTCCGTAATCCAGTTCAGGTCCAGCAAAGCCCAAGAGATGAAGCCAGAATTGGTGCATTTCTCCAAGCAGCCTAAAGAGGCCTGAAAGGGACCCCCCTCCTCTTCCCCCCTGCAGCCCACCCGGAACCTGAGCACCAGCATCCAGGACCTGCCGCACCACCCTGCCCACTAGGCCCGCCGGCCTTCACTCTTCCAGGGTCGCCTGTTGGTTCGAGCACTTCACCTGCATGCATGGAAAGTCCTGCTTGGGGGGGGGAGGGGGGGAGCGCCCCTCCCAATTCACGAAGGACTCTTTCTCAGGAATGGAGCTGCTGCTGCCGTCCCAAAGCATCACAGGGGGGGTGGGACAGGACGGCAGGAAGCTTCTCCCCCCTGGCTATTGCCTTAAACTCCATGGGGCAGGAGCAGTAGCAGCAGCCTGCGCCCCTCCCCCAATCCCACTGTGGCTCTTGTGAAGCCAAGCCTTATTTAGTTTATTTATGCACCTTATTTTCCCTTAAATAAAGCCTGCTGGAAATGAAGAATGACTCTTTACTTTGGAGCGGGGGAGGGGTCTCTGCAACCTTTATAGCCCACTCCCCAAACTGACTTTGGATGGAAAAGATCACACGCCTCCCCCAGTTTCTCTCCGTCTCTCTCTCTCTCCCACACAGAGAAACTCCCTTGAGTAGCAACACACTAATCCCCTTTATTAAAACCCCAGCCCAGAAATCCAGGATTAGTGGGGGGAGGGGGAGGCAGAAGGGAAGCCCCCCCAGGCAGTTTCTCTTCTCTGCCCCCGCTCAGCTCCGCAGTCTGGATGGAGGGATGGCCGGCCAGCCAGGGTCCCTGCCCTGCAGAGCATGATGGCTGGCATAGCTGGCGCACTCCGCCGCCACTCACACCTGGTGGGCGATCTCGCGCACTCTGCACAGGGTCTCCTCTGACTGCAGCTGCTCCAAGGTGAGCAGGGAAAGGCCCAGCTGGTCTTCCTAGAGGGGCAGCAAGGGGGGGAGGGGTCAAGATGCCCCCTGGCCTCCTGCCAGGCCAACCAAGCCCACTTCTGCCAATTACAGAGTCACTCCCAGAGCCGTTCAACACGGGGGCCAAATTGAAAACCAAAAGCCAAAATAAGCATGGCTGCCCGGGGAATTCTGGGAGTCCGTCAGCCTTAAAGCTGCTAACCTTGCAGGCCTCTTGCCCCTCCCCCCGGGCCCACCTGGCGGAAAGGCTGGGCCATCTGGCGCAGGAAGTGCTTGGCCACCTGCACGGCCTCGTCCAGCGTCAGGTTGAGGTTGGCCTCCGTCAAGTGTTCCTGGATCCAGCGAGGCAGCTTCCCCCGCTTGTCCGCCCGGGCGAAGCGCTGCAGGGAGAGGCGGGATCAGCCGCTGCCCGGTCCTCCAGCCAAGGGGGCCCCCTCCCCCCACGGGGCACACCTTGTCGGCAAAGATCAAGAGGCCGTAGTCGGTCTTGCCGCGAATGGCCCGCCCGACACACTGGGCCGCGTGGCGCATGGCATCGAACGTCAGGAAGTCGTTTTCGCGAATCTGGAACTGGCTCCTCAGGTACTCCAGCCGTGCCTGGGATGGGAGGAGGTGAGGGTCTTCTCCCCTTACCCGCCCCCCAGGAATCAGCACGGGTGGGGCAACGCTATGCCAGGTGCACCAGAAGTGTCCCCCCCATCCGCCAAGCCAACAGTGCGTGGGAAAATGTGCCACTTCTGTCCCGAAGGAGCCCCCCCAATTGAGGCACTGGGAGGGGGGGGGTTCCCAGACCTTCCCCCAGAGGAAATGAAGGCTCTGTTGCCTGAGTGAAGCGGAGCAGGAATTGGCTGAGGAGCCACAGACCTGGGGCTCACCTTCAGGATGCGGCTTTGGGTGTAAACGTACGGGACGCCAAACATGACCACGGCCCTCCCGTAGTGGTGAACTGGGGAGGGGAGGAAGGGGGGGGGGAGGTCAGCACTGCACCTAAAGAGGCCTTTTCCCTCCAACTTCAAGGCCTGAGAGAGTTTAAGGCAAGGCGCAAACCCCGCCCCAGGCCAGCTTCCCTGGCCCCAGATGCCCTTCAAAGCCTCTCCGGGGCGGGGGGGGCACTCACCAAAGTCGATCCCTTCGGAGACCTTCCCCCTGGCCACCGACAGCAGGATGGCTCCCCGGCCGTTCTCGCAGGCCTGGGGTGCAAACCAACCGGTCCTCTTGTCACCCACAACATCTTTTTACCCCAAAGTCAGGAATGCTGTCAGTGCAGCAAGCCCCGCCTCAGGACCAGGCTTGGACGGGGAAAGGTACGGGGGGGCGGGGGGAGAGAACCTGCTCAACTGAGCCCCCGCAGCAAGAGGCCCCCCTCACCTCCTGGTACTTCTCCAGGGCCACGCTCGTCTCGGCTCCGTCCTGCGTCTCAATGAAGATGAGCTTGTTCCGCTGGATGTTCTCCAGGATCCCCTGGAGGAGCCCAAGAGGAGTTCCTCAGCTTCAGAGAGCCCACCTGCCCGGAGAGACTCTGCAGCCCGGCTCCTGGGCCTCCCCCGCCCAGCCTCCCCAGAGCCCGGAGGGGCAGTTGGATGGTTGCTGTGAGACCTGCAGAATGCCTGGCCTGCTTTGTGCTCTATTTCCACACCCCCGAAGCCTTTGATCTGCGTCCCACTTAAGGACCACAAAGGCAACCCCTGGACCAGCTGCTGAAGGGAGGTCGGAGGTGAAGGTGGCGCCAAGTGGAGTTGGAATCCTTAGGCAGCCGCCCCCCGCAATGAATTCTGTTGACTTTGATCCAGGGCCAGTTTGCCCCGACTGGAGGGCCCAGGCTCTCGTGCACAGGGAGCACGGAAGGAGCTTTGAGCACCTTCAACGCGGCTCCTGGCAGCAGCAGCACAAGAGGAGCTGGGAGTTCACCAGGACAGCGGGGGAAGGGAAACCCTCCCCAAACCACACAGCGGTCAGGCTGCCCTTCCGCAAGTCAGGCTGAGCGTCTGACCGAGAGCAAGCCAACCAGTTTGGCCTTGGATGCAACGCAGCCCACATTTTACAAGCCTTTGAGTGTTTCCCCCCCTCGAAATTCTCAGGGCAGGCCAGGAGCAGAAGGCCCTCCAAAGGCCCGCCCCCGAAAACCAGCCCCGGGCCAAGCCGGCCTGGCGTACCTGCTCATACCAGGAGGCCACGATGTTCTCCATGTACTGGTAGCTGGTGAAGAAGGCCACGATGCCATCAGGGACCACGGCCGACATCTCCAGGAGGAGGTTGCCATAGTTGCGGATCACGGCTGCCGGAGAAGCACCCTCTCTTCAGGCTCCCAGGCCTTCCCGGCCCCTCACAACGGAGGGCAAGGCTCGCCCCCACACGATCCCACGGGGCCCACCCCCTCCCTCCCACTGCAAGCGGCCTCAGCACTGCCTTCCCCTCTTCTGCTAAGCAGCCTGAATGGACCAGGGAAGGGCTCTGCTGCCCCTCCCCATCAAAGACCCTCACCAATGTCCTCGCGGGTTTCAAACTTGGAGCTGATGGTCACTTGGTCATTCCCTCGGCCCACAATCTGGAAGGGAAGCCAATGAGAGGAAAGGGCCCAGGGGGAGCCAGTTGAGGAGAGGGGAGCCCACAGGGGCCAGACTGAGAGGGGTCTGCCTAGGAAGGGGAGGGGAGGAGGGGCACAGCCTCTCCCCTCCTGGCCTCGGGCACTCACCATGGGGCAGAGGCAGGTCCGGGCAAGGGTCATGGTGAAAGTGGCCATGGTCACCGGCCGGAAGTCCAGGATTTGCGGGTACATGTCGAGGGGGGAAAGGGTCTGCAGGCAGCAGTGGAGAGCAGCTGGTCAGGGCGGCAGCTTCCCCCCCTCCAGCCCCGCAGAGGGGGGGTCCTGCCACTGGCCGAGAATGCCTCCCCCCAGCACTCACTCCCGAGGTGATGATGACCGTCTGGAAGCGCTCAAAGACGGGCTTGATGGCGATGGAGGCGTCCATGCAGCTGGAAGAGAAGGCCCTGGTTTGCCTGGTGAGGGGCAGCTGGAGGCGAGGCAGGCAGCCCCCCCATTTCAGAAGGAGGGCCGAGACGGCCAGAGACGGAGAGGGAGGGCAGAGCCAGGCCCTTTCCAGCCCCACCCGCCCAGCATAGCTTTCCTCTGGACCGCTCCAGCCAGCCAGAGCCTGGGGGCCCCCGGAGCCCCTCACCTGAAATGCAGGATGGGGTTGAGGATGGTAGGCGTCCTGTCGTCAAAGGGCTCGATGAGGATGGTGAACCCTGGGGCCCAAAACGAGGAGAGGCGCTGACGGGCGATGGGGGGCACGGAGCCCCCCCCCGCATGGCCCAAAGGCCCAAAGCGGCTCCCCGGTGGGATCGGGGAAGGCCGGCCTCGGCCAGCAGTGGCCACCCAGATCCCCCGGGGAGCTCAGGAGCGGGGAGCCTCATCAAGGGCTCCCTGAAGATCCGAGCGTGGGGCCCCTCCCCACCTTTGAGCCTGTCTCGGAGGGCCTCCATCCTCCAGGCCACAGCTGCCCCAAAGGTGCTTTTGCAAAAGGCCGCTGGACTTTCTTGTCCCCTTCCTTGGAAAACGGTTCCCTTCCCACCCAGGAAGCTCCTTCAGTTCGTGTTTCTTCCTTCTGGAGCTTCTCAAGGAACCGAATCAAGGGAGCCCCAATGCCTTTTGCAAAAGCGCCTTTGCTTGGGATGTGTTTGTGCTGACTCCAAATGACTCCCAAAGGCCCTTCAAAGCCGGGCCGGCAGCGCAGGAGCCACGGAGGTTTTCCTTCGGCAGAGATGGCTGCCGCCCGACTTATTCACCCGTCCTCAGCCGGCCTCCCTACCGACTCCCGCAGGCAGAGCTGCAATGCCCCAGAGCTGCTCTTGGGCGCCTTCCAGGCCACTCCCAGCCTCCACCTGCCAACTCCGAGGGAGGGACGTGGGTGGGGAGGAATTGCAAGGCCCAGGAGGCCGCAAGAGGCCGGCTGCTGAAGAGGCCTCCCTACCCTTGGAATAAGTGCTGACCAAGGTGGCGAAGTTGGAGATGAGGGTGATGGGTGAGAAATCGGAGATGTCCGCAATCTCCAGCGTGCGAAGGAGGCAGCGCAGCCGCTCGGCACAGAACCTGCCAGAACCCAGGAATCGAGGCTGACATGAGGCCGGCCTGGAACTGGGCCCTTCCTCACGCCCCCCTCCCCCCGCTCCTGCCCTCTCCAAGCAAAGGAGCCAGGCTCAGCAGGATGGGCCTGGTGGGGGGGAGAAGGGAGGAGGGAAAGGGCCCGCAAGGGTCCTCCTGCCCACACTCACCGGAGGGGCTTCCGCTCTATGCAGACCTTGTCAAAGATGTCCTTCAGGAAGGACGGGGGGCTCTCCTGGACCACGTGGTGGACGCGCAGCCGGGACTTCAGGTACTCCAGGAGGCGCTTCAGGAAAGCCACGAAGTGCTCCGCCGTCCGGATGTTGCCCGGCACGGCCTCTGCGTGAGGGGAGAGCCAGTCAGGGCAGTGGCTCCAAGGCAGGGCTGAACTCCCCCCTGGATCCCCAGTGGGATCAAAGGACACAAGACCCCCCTCCCTCCCTCAGCCGAACGGCCAGGATGGCACAGCAGCCATCAGCATTCCCTCCCGCCCCACCAACACCCAAGCATCAGACACCCCCCCCCCCGCTACCGACAGGGGGGCCGACCTACCCTGCAGGATCTCGTCCGGCAGCACTGGGTTGGCCAAATAGACGTCTGTTTCCCGGGCGACGTTGGCCTCCCGCAACCCCTGCAGCAGCTGCTGATATTCCTCCTTCAGCTTCTGGGCGTCCGTTTCCTTGATCCTGGAAAGGGGGCCGGTGCGGAGGGAAGGTGTGGGTGCTCCAGCCCTGGAGCCTTTTAAGAGAGCCTGGGCAGCCTCTTTCAGCCCAGGGTGGTGGAATAAGGGGGTTGGACTAGAAGACTTCCAGGGCCCCTCCCAACCCCGTATCTTTACACACACAGATGCCATGTGTGCAAGCAGCACAGAACTCCGTCCTTTGGGCAGAGCAGGAGGCCAGGAAGCGGAGGGGGCGGAAGGAGCGGATCCTGCTCACCTGTGAATGGCAGCCTGGAGTGTGGCCACGTTCCCTTGGCAGCGATCCAGGACCTTCCGGGTGATGTTGACCCCCATGGAGTCGATGCAGACGTTGTCTGTGGGTCAAGGGGGCAGAAGGAAGGGGGGCCACGCAGGGCTGTCAAAGAGGCCCACGAGAGCGGACCTCCATCGCTTGCCTGGACGAGGCTCAGGGCGACATGCCTGCAGTTTTAGGTTTTAACCCGGGGGACTCTACAGAACAGGCGGTCCTCGACTTACAATGGTTCACTTAGTGACCGTTCAAAGTTATAACATCACTGAAAAGTGTGACTTATGACCGTTTTTCACACAGGATCATTGCAGCCTCTCCCTGATCAGATGATCAAGATTTGGATGCTTAGCTGATTCATATTTATGACAGTCGCAGGGTCCCAGGGTCACATGATCTCCTTTTGTGTCCTTCTGACAAACAGTCAATGGGGAAGCCAGATTCACTTAATGACCAGGTGACTAACTTAACGACTGCAGTGATTCACTTCACAATTGGGGGGGAATAAAAAATGGGGCCAAATTCAACTGTCTCACTTAGCACAGAAAATTGGGCTCAATTGTGGTCATAAGTCGAGGACTATCTGTGCTTAAGAGGAGAACAAAAATTATCATCAACTAAGGATAAAATTGCAACTCAAGAAAACCTGAGTCTGGGTTCCTTCCAGGCTGCTTGGCTGAGTTCTCGTCCACCCAAATTAAGCCGAGTTAATCTCTCAAGCTGAGTTTCTGGCGGGGGGATTCTGGGACTTGAAGTCCACACGTCTTAAAGTTGGAAAAGTTGAGCGACTCTCCTCTAAAGGGAGAAACTGGATCCCAGCGTGGTTTTCAGGTGGCCCAATTCAAGTCCTGGACTGGCCCTTCTCACACCTACCGATGTTATGAGCCTCATCGAAAACGACCACCGATTTCTTGGCCAGCTCCTTGGAGACCACGTCCGCAATTTTGGGGTCGAGGAGATAGTGGTAACTGTAGACCACAATATTGGCATGGAGGATCTGGCACAGGTGGGGAGAGAAAGCGGAGCAGAGCTTGGCCTTGGGCCAGGAGGAACCTTGGAACCCCCCAACGCGAATCGGAGGGCTGGGGTCCCAGTCATGCAGGGAATACAAAGACTTCTGGGATCTGTTTCTGTACTGAGACGTCTCTCAAAGGAAGGACAAAAGGACCAGCCCCAGTTCTATGCATGAGCTAAGAGAGGGGAGTCCTTGACTCACGACCACAATTCGGCCCAAAATTTCTGTTTGCTAAGTGACACAGTTGTGAGTTTTGCCCCATTTTTGCCACAGTTTTTAAGTGAATCACTGCAGTTGTTAAGTAACACAGTTGTGAAGTGAATCTGACTTCCCCTTGCTTGTCAGAAGGTCACAAAAGTGGATCCTGGGACACTGTAGCCGTCCTAAATACAGGTCGGTTACCAGTTCTGATCACGTGGCCATGGGGATGCTGCTACGGTCGTTAAGTGTGAAAATGGGTCATAAGACACTTTTCAGTGCCGTTGTAACTTTAGTGGCCCCTAAACGAATTGTGGTGAGTCAAGGACTCCCTATACGCTTAACTACCAAGTGGATTAACATGCACTTGTTTCCCTTAACTGCAGAGCTCCCTAGACAGACCTTCTGATGACGGAGGGAAATTTCAGAATGAATCAGTCACATTGGGAGAGTCACAGGCGGTCTGGGTTCTGTGCTCAAAAGCTCACAGAAAAACGTGAAGAGAAACTGGCACTCAGGGTGCCGAATCTCCTCCTAACAGAACTGCTGGATTTAGCTCACTGTGGGAGGCTCCAGGCCCCCAAAGGACCAACCTTACTCAGCTTCTCGGCATGCACCTACTCGCTCAGGCTCTACTGCAATTTCTGCAATAACAAGCAGCAGCAGCAGTTTCCTCCTCTGGCATCTCAGGGTCTTTCCCCCACCGTAGCTAACCTAACCAAAGAGATCCCTACAAATACACTGAGAGCCAACCCTTCGCCTTACGCGTATGGATGGAGTTACCTGGTTTGTGTAATGAAACATCTGCAAGGAAACAACCAAGCTCAGAGAGCACCAGGGATCCTTCAAGGAGACCCCTTTTGCCTTAGAAAGAGGGCAGGGGGATCGCGTCCTCAAGCTGGCCGGCCAGCTGTCTTACCGAGTAGCGGGCAAGGAAGTAGGGGCACCAGCCCTTCTGCTGACCGTAGGCCTTCAGGTCATCCAAGTTGTAGACACCATAAGGAAGAGGCACCTGGCGACCGCGGGCATCGAATTCCTGCAGGGAATCACAGCAGGGCTGAATGGATCTCCTGACCCCGGCCTTACGGACAAGCCAAAGTGGTTTTCAGCTGCTTGATTTCTCAAAAGGCATTTCTCACACCAAACATACTTTGAGGGAAAAAATGCCTCTGGACACACACATTTGTGTAACTTTCATGCAGAGATTCCTGCAGTGTCCCCCCCGAATGACAGATCAATGGGGAAAAGAGAGGGGCAGAATTGGTCCACCTCACTTTTCAATCCAGCCTCTTGTGCCCCAGGGGAGAAGGTCCATGGCCCCACCTGGCCCTCCTCCCTGGGACCTTCCACTGTCTTCCCGCCGCCCCCAGTGGTGGGATTCAAATTCTTTTACTACCGGTTCTGTGGGCGTGGCTTGGTGGGCATGGCAGGGGACGGATACTGTAAAATCTGCAGTCAAAAGGTGGTATTTGCCGGATCTCCGAACTACTCAAAATTTCTGCTACCGGTTCTCCAGAACTGGTCAGAACCTGCTGAATGCCACCTCTGCCCCGCACCCTGTGCACTTCAGCCTTACCTCAAAGAAGCGGCAAGAGGGAAGACTGCCATCCTGCTGGTGCTGAGCCCGGATGTACGAGGCAGTCAGGCTGAAGCACTTGCTGTCCACCTCCTTCCCGAAGCGCAGGCTGCTCACCTATGATGAGAATTGGGGGAGGGGGGTCTGAGCAGAAGGAACATGGTGCCCACATCGCCCTGCTTTCCCGTCTCCCAAGGAATTCAGTGGCTGTGGCCTAAAGTGGCCAGGGAATTATTTAGCAGAGAGAGCAGGTTCAGAAGGCCACCTGGCCATTCTTGCTCCTGCCGTACAGGGTTGTTGGCTGAAGAACAGGTGGTCGAGAGGGGCTCCCAGAACACCCCTCCCTGCCCTTCCGCCGGCAGAGGCACCTCAGGGTGGATGCAGAGGTTCTTCCTGGAGCTGAGGGCCAAGCCCAGGAAGGGCAGCTTCTGCCCTGTCTGCTTCTCGTGGAAGTCCACCAGCTTCCGCAGCTCCTCAATCACCTGGAGGGGGGAAAATCCCAGTGGCTGGCACAGGAGAGGCTCCCAGATGCCCCCCCTTCCCTCCCCAGCCCCCGGAAAGCCCTGCTCCTGGCACTCCCCCCCCCCCGTTCAAGGGCATCTCTCCCGGGGCCCGTCTCCCCCCATGACCCCCCCCGGTACCTTCTCAATCTCCGGGACGGTCCTGGAGCAGTAGATGAGCTTGGTCACCTCCAGAGGGTAAGCCTGGGGGAGAGGGCTGGCTTAGAGGGCTACGCTTGGGGGGGGGGGCTCCTGGAAGAAAAGCAGGCAGGGTCGGAGGGGGTCGCCCCCTCCCCCGCAGTCTCCGCCGGGAAAGGGGCCGCCGGCTGCGGGGGCGGGGGCTCGGCGCCCCGGATACTCACGCGCTGGTAGGCCAGGATGAGCGCCAGGAGGGAGATGGTCTTCCCGGTGCCCGAAGGCATCTCCAGCACCCCGTGGCCCTGCGGGGGGAAGGGGGGCGTCAGGGGCCGGCGGAGGCCCGGGGCACGGAGGCAGGTCCTGAGTTCCAGTCCTGCCCCAACCCCCCCCTCCACCGGCCCACCTTGGCGTCCAGCGTCCGCTTCAGCTCCAGCATGTAGGAGAACTGCTCGGGGTAGATGTAGTCGTGCGGGAAGAGCACCAGCAGCCCGTCGATGTTCAGCCTGCGCGGAGGGAGCGAGTGGCCGAGCGTCCCCTGGCACACCGCCCCCTGCGCCCCGGCCGGCCCCCTCCCCGTCTCCCATCATCCCCAGCACGCAGAGGCACCGCCGCGCCGCCCCGATCGCCGCCCGGCAAACGCCCCACAGACCCCCGCGCGAGTGGTGTCTCCCAGGTGCCCTCTCCCCTCCCGCCGCTCACTTCATGGTTTCGTCCGCGGCGCGAGCCGCGCTGCTGTGAAGTTCTCACTCCGGTTCTCTCAAAGGAACACTGTTCCTCTGGTCACCTCTCCACTCCTTCTATCGCATTCGATCCCATTGGCTCACCACACTCCCCGGCGGCGGCCTCAGTGGCTGATCTGAAAAGAGCCCGCCTCCGCCAGCTATCAGGCTTCTGCCCCGCGTTCGGCTGCGCAGCGCGCAGGCATCACCAGCCGCTCAAAAGTTGATCGTACGGCGTGCGGCAATTTAGGCTGAGGAAGCCGAATTCTGAGAGCATGGATTCATCAGCTTCCCTCACTAGGCTGAAATCTTGCAATAGCTTTGCGCTCCTGGGACGGCTAGGCTGCGGGAGGAAGGTGGTTGAAGTTCATCCTGCCTTCTTCACCTGTTGAATTGTCTTCCTTAGTTATCTAATCATTTAGATGCAACCCCCAAAGCTCCCCCGGCCCCAGTTCCTTAGCCAGCAACCCAACTTGAGGTTCCCTATAGAAACGATCCATTTGCTATACATCATCCATGACTGTTGCTAGGTTTATTCCAAATTAAATGCAGTTTTATTACAAGGGGGAAAATGATCCAAGGAGGAAACAAGGCTACAATTGCTGTAAACTTTGGCTAACAGAAGCAGCACATAACCACTGACTGACGTTTCTGCCATTGAATCCCAAACTGACTAGCCAGCTCACGAAGTGACCTCATTGAGACCCCTTTATGGTCCAGCAGGCCTTTTCACACCCTGCTGGGGGCATTTTGCTCTTTGCAAGGGAAGGCAGGGGGGCGCAAGGGCTGAGGCTGCTGTAGTGGGGGGCACAGGGTGGGCCTGCTACAGGCAGGACACTTGGCATCCCGTTCCCAGAGAAGCCCAGCATTATTGGGGCAGGGCCATTTGGAATCAAAGTCACCCAAATCATAATTGAATCTGCAAGTCTGGCCTTGTCAAATCAGAAGTGATTTTTACCCCATCAGAGGTGGAGTTGCATGTTTTGGGTAATCTCGTGTACTCAAATACAGTAAGGATGTTACCCGATCAGTTGAGACCGACTCTTGGTGATTCTGTGGTCCAGGTCTCTCCACACCTTCCGATCTTGCACCGCTTCTTTTGAGTTGTTCTGTGCTCTGGCTGGTGCCAGCTTTGATGGTCTCCAGCCACCGTCTTCTTTGGCGCTCACACTTCCTTTTGTTGCTAACTCTTCCCAACACAAATGCTTTCTCCATTGAATTCCTCTGCAAGATGTGGCCAAAGCAAGTGGGATGTGATTTTGCCTTCTGGTGACATGTCTGGCGTTATGCGCTCCAGTGCTTGCCTGTTGGGCACCTTTGCTGTCCAAGGAAGGCCACCTCTGAAGTCATTACGCAGATCGTCTGGTGGGTGGGTGGCATTCCAGCCCACAGCCAGATGTTTCCTCCTTGCGCAGAGCCCCCCCACCGCATTGAACACAGCTACCACTTTTGTCCAGTTAGACCATTTTATTATGGAATGCTACATTTTCCAGCCAGGGCTACCAACAATCCCAGGAAGGGCTCCGCAGCGACCCCTCCTCCCTCCCTGGATCTAGGTCTGGCCAAGCCCCAACTGAAGCAGCCTTCAGATATGGGACCTGCAGGCCACAGACCCCCAACCTGCGTAGAGCTATTCCTGAAAGGCCCCACCCCCCTTAAAGGCACAAAATCGCCTCCCTGGCGCCAACCAAAGGCACCCCAGAAGCATTGGGAGACATTGTGGCATCCCGCCCCAAATTAAGGCACAGCGTGAAAGGAAGGTGCAGGCGAAGCTCTCACAGAGGCCCCACGCTGGCTTGGCAGAGGCAGGCACAGAAACGGAGCTTTGGCACGCAAGTTGCAGCTTCTGCCCAGGTGGGCAAAAAGGAGGCACTGGGCAGCGTCCTCCCTCCTCCCTCCCTCCCTCCCACCCCGTGATCTCATTCCAGCTGTAGAGTATGCACAATGACCACCAGCATCATGTGAAGCTCTCTTGCTGCAGCTGGAACTTCAGCCTGTGGGCAGGACCAGCTAGGAAGGAGCCCAGCTGCTGCCCAGCTGCACGGCCTCTGTCGGCTCTCAGCAGGGCAGATACCCCGGGTCCCTCCGCTGGCAGGGGGCACCTCCCCGCCTCCCTCCCTCTTGGGTGCGAGTGGGATGCCTCGAGTTACTTGGGTTAAGCAGCTGAGGACATTTCCTTCTCCCTGGCAGAGCATCCGCACTAACCTCAGGGAATCAAGTCCACAATGGGGTTCAACTTTAGACATGATTTGTAAAAACGGGGGCTGTGCTTCTCTGAGAGGGAAGAGCAGGCTGCTCTGGATTGAGGGGGCCCCTGCACTGCAGCCTTGACTTTGAATCAAGATGCCATGGGGAGCAATCCCAGCCTTGGCATCACTTGAGCTGTGCGGGGAGGGGGCAACTTGGGATCACTTACTTCGTTCCAAAATGATGGGGTACTTGTCACCCCTGCAAGTCTTGGGAATGTTTGAGAAGGAACTTCTGGAGTCAAGCATAGCCCATTTAAAGCAAACCCCCTCCTCCGTCCAGACCACAGAGCCCATGACTTTCAGCTCAGCTCCTGGGTGGCTGTGGCTGTAGGAGAGCCCCCACCCACCCTTCCGCACTCTGTCCTTGCACAGAGGCAGCTCACCCTTTCTCCAGATGCAAAAAGAGCCCAGGGGTGCCTCATCTGGAAAGGGGCATGTTGGTGAAGGTAAAAAGGAAAAGATGTTTAAAGTCCCACCGACTGCGGGGCGGCGGGGAGCTGCGTTGCTGTGGCCCCAAGGATGAAGTCTGGGAGGCCGGAGCCTCCACCGAAGGCAAACCGTGCTGGCAGCTCCAGAGGGAAGTCAGCAAAACTGGGGCAGAGGAGAACTGGAAGCCGAGCCCCGCAGTGCAGCCGAGCCCCAGGTGCAGTGCGCCAGTTTCCCTTGGCCAGCCTTTGTCTGGGGAAGGGGCACATGGCTACCTTGGCTGTGTGGAAGGCACCAAAGCTCTCAGGTTGGGGGGGGGATTCACATAGAGAAGCTAGAAAGGTGGCGGGAGGAGGGGGATAGTGTGGAAGGGTTGAGTGCCACCCCTCCCTCTTCGTTTTCGCTCTTCTGAAAGCAGAGGGTGGCCAGCAGAAGCGGGGAAAGGGCCCCTCCCCCGGGTCTCTCCACGGGCACAGATGCGAGTCCCACCGTCGGGCTCCTGCTCTCCCCCTCCAGCAGCCTCGCTGCACGTTTACGTCTTCTGCTGCTGCTGCTGCTGCTGCGGCCTCACTCTGGGGAACAGCTGGGAAGGAGCAAGAGACAAAGGTTGAGCGGCGAAGGGGAGAAAGCCGGCAGCTCCACAGGGCTGGAAAGCAGGACACCCCGGCTGCTCTGCCCTCCGGCCTGCACCCCCCTCCCCCCGGGGCAAACCTTCCAGTCCCCAAGACTCACCCCAAAGTAATTCTTGGGCACGTAGCCCTCCTGGCCGTAGAGAGAGGCCCACCACCAGTCCAGCTCCTCCTGGCCATCCCGGCGCAGCACGGTGACGGGTTCGCCCTCGCGGAAGGAGAGCTCATCGCTGAATTCGGCACTGTAGTCCCAGAGGGCGTAGACCACCCCGTTATTCATCAGCCCCATGTTCTGCTCCACGTCTGCAGCAAGAGAGACCCCCCCATGGCAAAACAGTGAGGAAACAGCCCCCCCCTCACTGCCCCAGAAACGTCTGTGCTGCCAGTCGGTGCCACCCGAGAAATGAGGGAGGCTGGCCAAGCGGGGCCTCTTGGTGCCCCTGAGCAGAACCGAAGGGCTGCCAGGCCTTTCCTGCCTTCCTGGGCCCCCAGCCAGCCGGCCTTCCTCCCCCTCACCTGCCAGGTAGCTGAAGCACTCGTTGTAGCCTTCTCGATACGGGTCGCACTTCTCGATGGCCAGGCTCCCGTCGCTGAAGGTGGTGGCAAAGATGGCGGCCCCGTGCTTCACCAGCGCGATGCAGATGGCAGTGTCGTTGCAAGAAGCTGCGCAGTGCAGGGGGGTCCTGGAAGGCAGGCAAGCAGGCAGGCCGGCTCAGGGAAGGCCCGCATCGTGTTCAGGCAACAGGCACACAGGGCGCCTCCTCCCACAGGCAGGAAGCACCTCAGAGGCCGCCCTCCTTCCTGCTCCCCGTCCCGGGGACTCACCAGCCGTGGCTGTCTGGAGAATTGACGTTGGCGCCAATATTGATCAGGAAGTCCACAATGCTGTAGTTGGCCCCGCAGATGGCGTTGTGCAGGGCGGTGATGCCCTCGTCGTTCGGCTGGCTGGGGTCATTCAGCTGTGGCAGGAAAAGGCGGGAAGCCATCCCACTCAGACTGATTTACCCAGAGGCCCAGCAGTCTGGCTATACCTGTTACCCGCCCCCAGTTCATTTAGCCCCCCCCCCTTCCATGTGCAGAGTTCTTGGTGCCCTTTGAATGTGGCGGTTGCTTGCAGTGGGGATGTAACCTAATGAAATGAATCTGCAAGGAAACCACCAAGCTCAGAGAGCCCCAAGGGCCCCCCAGTCTCCCTCCCCTCCCCTCCGCTCCCTCCCTCTTTAATCTTCTTTTCCTTTTCCCCTTCTTCCCTTCCCTTCCTCTCTGCAAACCCCACTCCCTTCTGGCACTGATGAGGTTGCCTAATTTGGGTGCGAGGAAACTGCCAGCTCAGAGAGCCCCAAGGGCCGCACAGGTCAGTCCAGCTCTGGAGCTTCCCTTCTATGAGCCCCCTTTTATCCCAGCTCCTTGCTCTGGATTCTCACACTGCAGGGGAGTCGCAGTTCCTGGCACCGACCTGCCTCATAAGCTGCCCTTCGCGTTAAGAGGAGACCAGCAACCACTCGCTGCAACAACCGCAGCAGCAGCAGCACGTTCAGTCAAGGGAAGGCGCCCCAGCCGAGGGCTGCCAGCTGCCAGCTCACCTCCTTCACTGCCTCCTTGACCACCTCCAGCTCGCCGGTCAGGGCCGTGTCCAGCAGCAGCACCAGGGGGTTGAGCCGCGCTTTCTTGGTCGTCCGTTTCCGGGGGGAAGAGACCTTGCGCAGCACCGAGCGCTTCTCCTGCAGAGCAGCCCAGGGCACCATCAAGGCCAGCCCCCTCCACACAAAGGCCCGTGTCCCGCCACCGGCCCCTGGGAGCCCCTTCCACAGCCAGGCGGAGGGAGGAGCGATCGGGATCAGAGGCCCCCTCCTCAGCCCAAGTGAGCGGCCCTCCTTCCAGGGGCTCCTGGGTCCTTCAAGGTGGAGGGGCCGCACAGCTGCACAGAGTCACCAGGGGGCAACCCAAGGGGGAGCATTTTCCCAACAGTCTGGCCAGGCCAGGCCGAGGCCCCCCAGACGTTTTGGGGGCTTCCCAAGCAGAAGGTGGAGCCACTCCCCCCTCGGCCTCCTCTCTGTCAAGCACCAGAGTCCCAAGCAAGGAGGAGCAGCCTCCCTGCTGTGCTTGCAAGCTGGTCATTCCTTTTGGGGGGGGAGACTGGGCAAAACGGCCGCCAAACTCTCCACTTACCGGGCTGGGCATTGGAGAGGGAGTGGCCGGACTCTCTGGGGCTGGCGGAGGGGTCATCGCAGGGCTGGCGGTCGGGGTGGCCGGGGCCCCCTTCTGCTCTGCGGCCTCGGTGATGGGCAAGAGGTCCGGCTGGGAGGGGGGGTTCCCCGCGGGTGCAGCCGCCTCCTTGCGGGGCTGGTGGTGGTGGAACAGGCGGCTGATGATCTGCTGGTACTGCTTCTTGTGGGGGGGCAGCAGGGCCGGGCTGGGGTTCTGCTCCATGGACCCCCGGCGCTTCAGGGGCCGAGGCATCTCCGCCAGCACCCGGGCCACTTCCTCGAACTCAGGCACCTTCTGGGCCTCAGGCGGGAGGACCGGCTGCAGCCGGGTGGGGCTGAGGGGCCGTGCCAGATCGTCCATCTCAGCCGGCTCGCTGCCTGGCAAGAGGCTCTCCAACTCGGGCTCCGCTTCGCTCGGCGTCAGGACGATGGGCACGACGCGCTCGGCTGGCACCGCTGCGGCTCTGGGGCTGGCATTGCCTGCAGGGGGCAGAAGCCGGAAGTGGGAAGGTGTGCAAGCCAGGGGCCAAGCACCTGGGTTTGGATCACGTGACCACGGGGATGCTGCAATGGCCCTAAGGGTGAAAAGTGGTCATAAGTCCCTTTTTCAGTGCGATTGTAACTTTCAACAGTCACTCCATGAGCTGTTGTAAGTCGAGGACTGCTTGTATTTACCCCGGGGCTACCAGCTGGCCTGCATTCAATCAAGGGGGGGCTTCCCGCTGCCCCCTCCCCCCAGCACCACTCACCTTCACTGCTGGGCTGCCCCGTCCAGAGGGGGGACTGCGCTGGAGCGGCCGGCTGTTGCAGGAGCAGCTTCTGCAAGGAGCGCAGGGCCAACGGAGACCCCACCGGCCCTGGGGGCATCCCGAGTCTGCCGCCTGCCGCACCCGACTCCCAGAAGGCGTTCTGCAGCCGGAAGATCATGGAGAGGGGCAGCGGCTTGTGGCGCCTGGGGAGGCTGCCGCCCTGCGGGGCGGAGGGCGGGATGGGGATGCGGGAGATGGGCTGCCAGTTGCGGGGCAGGGTGCCGGCCTGGTTGGCAGCCAGGGGGCGGCGGAAGGAGCTGTCCAGGCGCCTCTCTCCGGCCAGGGCTGAGACCTTGTAATTCCTGGGCAGGGTGGCGCTGTTCATGCCATATTGCTCCTCCTGAAGGGGGAGGGAAGCCAAGAGAGACGCTCAGCTGCCGCCCGCTGTCCCTCCTCCTCCTCCTCCTCCTCCTCCTCTTTCTCTGTGCCAGCCTCCGTCTCTGAAGCCGCAGAGCCTCTGGCAGCCAAAGGGCCTCCGGGCAGGGACACTGACCTTGCCTGGCCAGCCCCCATCCAGGCTGGACTCCTTCCAGGGAGCCAGAGGCAGCCCAGCTGCGTTCTGACGAAGGCTTGCATGCGCATCCAGACCTGGGGGGAGGGAGTCCATCATCAGTGGGACCGAGCCCCCCCGCCTATCTGGCCCCTCCCTCTGCCGGGAGTCTCTTCTGGGCCCAGCCCTGGCCCTCAAGGGGGGGGGGCTCGGAGGGTCCCTCCCTCAGCAAAAGGTGCCAGGGACCCTCCGGCAGACAAGGCGCCAACCCCTTTGGGCTGGGATCTGCCAGTGGGCAGAGTGGCATCTGATGGACTTCACTGGGGAGCCCTCTGTTGGGGCAGCCGCCCTCTGGCATGTGCCCCCCATGAGTGCCAGCTCTGTTCAGGGAATTGCCCTCCCCCCGGGCAGACTCACGCTCGTAGCCGACAGGGTGAGGCACCTTCTTCTCATATGCCACATCCAGATCCGATTCGTTCCAGCTTTTCGGCACTCTCCTGCGCATCACCAGGTCGTCTGCAGAGGAGAAACAGCATCAGAAGTGCTTCTCCAGGCGCCTCCGTCCCGGACGAGGGGAACCGCCGTGGGAAAAGCCACTCCAGCCTTGGGGAGACTCCTGGCCGGACCGCAGCAGAGCCCAGATTTTGCCTGAACAGCTTCCTGGAGAAAAAGGTGGCCTCCTTCACTCTGCCACCCCTGCTTGCCTCCTTTTCTCCAGCACCTTCCAGGCATTGCAGGACTACAACTCCCAACACCTGCTGCCAAGAAGCCCCCACTGCTTAGAAGGGGGGGTGCACCCAGTCCAACTCGAGGTCCCCAGGTGGGAAGGGCCATTTTGCACAAGCTCTCGACTTAAATTCTGCTGCTGCTGCTATTTAAAGGCCAAGGCTTTTATCTTTTGGAGCGCCCACACTAAAAACAGAAATGTGGGTGTGGCGTGGGGGGGGGGCAGTTAAAACGATGCTAAGGGGAGATGGACGTATTTGCTATTAAAACCCAGGAACGTTCTGAACTCTACAACGGAAATTCTGCAGGTTTTCACCTCGTTCGGATTTCTCCTCCTCCAGTTTCCCTGGCTATTCCGTTCCTCCTTCAGCCACACAGAGAAGGGGACATAAAAGGAACACTGGCTCTCCCCGCCCCCCAGCAGGAACCTGGCTGAACCAAGATGGTTCCCAGCATCCATCCATCTAGTCCTGCCCAAACACGCCTTGCAGCCTCCTCAGAGCTGGAAACCTGATATTCCCAGCTCAGCTCGGCTTCCTTAGGAGAGAGAGCACATTCCAGGCCCCCTTTCAGCCGACACACCCGCCGCTCTCTGCGCCCTGAATGCAGCCCATAATTATGCTCTTTAACCAGGCCTGGGAGAGATCGAACCCAGGTGGCAAACCAGGTGCAGCTGCAAGGGAGCAAAACAACCAGAAAGGACCAAACGGGTCAGGCCCGCACTCACCCTGGGCCCAGTAGGAGCCTGGTGCCGAAGGATACAGGCTGTGGTTCTCGTAGGGGGGCGGGAGAGGGGGGCGCGGAGAGGGTCCTCGCTCTGGGAAGAAGGCTTGGGGCAGGGCGCTTTCTGTGGGCAGCCGCGGAGAGCCGGCCCGGCCCGCCCACCCGCCGGTGGCAGCAAATGGCCAGTAGTCAAGCTGGCGGTCAGGAAGGCCGGCAGGTCGGAAGGAGCGAGGGGACCCGCTGTGGGCCCCAGGCCCAGACAGGCCCTCGTAAGGGACAGCCATGACTTTCGGCCTGGAGGGGCCTGGGGGGCTCCAGTCCACATCCGACTGCAGGAAGAAGGACGGCCGTGGGGAGGAGGGGCGCCCCAGGGTGGGCTTGGGGGCCAGAAGCTGGCTGGGCGAGGAGCTGTAGGGGGACAAGCTGGGGGGGCCACTGGGCTCCGTGAGGTCCCAGGTGGGGCTCTTCCGCAGCGGCAGCTGGTGCAGGGGAGAGGCAGCCCGGCCATCCATCTTCACCAGGTCCGGGGAGGAGATGGAGCTGTACTGGTCGGCCACCTGCCAAGCGAAGTGGGAGGAGAATCAGCCCTCTTCCCTTCCAGGCAGCCTCCGCCTGAAGTGGGCGCTTTGCCAAGGACCGCTGCCATCCCCCTGGTGGGCGGGTGGGCGGGCAGGAGGGAGGGCCCAGTCCCCGAATCCCCGTCTTCCGACATGAAAGGACACGTCTGTTTATCCAAAGGGTGAAAGGAGGGATCGGGACACCCCCAGGGGGCTTGGTTTCTGGCTTCTCTGCCCAGAAGCAGGGAGCATCCAGAGAAAGGCTCAGCCCCTCCCCCCAACTTGCTTGGCCCCAGAGGACGCAGGTGCCCGGGGAAGCCGAGTGGCAGAGCTGCAGTTTCCCATGAATAACACCCCCAGTTCGCCTCCCAGCAGCGCCCAGTTAACCTGGAACCGCTTAGCACAGCCCCCTTGCAGTGCCCAGCAGGCCCCGCCCTGCCCCACACAACTGCAGGGTGGCCCTGGCCACTCCTCCTCTGCCTCACCAGGGATGGCACGATGGGTGGCCCGGGATGGTCCGTCCAGAGCGACTCCAGCTGCTTGGAGAGCTCATCTACTTTGGCCGCGGCCGTGTCCAGCTCCAGCTGCTTGAGGTCCATGTGCTTGCAAGCCAAGGCTGTGGGGAAGAATGGCTGGTGAGGAGGGGCAGGGCTCCCCCCTCCCGAGACCTGTAGGAACAACCGTTGAGTGTGGTGGATCTCAAGACCCATTCTCCTTGGCCAGTATAAGATGATGGGAATCAAAGTCCAAGGCAAGAGGCGGGGGACGGAGGAGGTTAGCCAAAGACCCCCTCCTTAGCAAGGTGCTCCAACCAAGGGGATCCTTTTCTGCCTGCTTTCTCCAGCTCCTGCAATGCAGCCATATTGGCCCTAGAAAGGATTCCTCTGGATCAGGGTGCCCAACCTTGGCCTCTTTAGGACTTGTGGACTCCAACTCCCAGAATCCCCCAGCTAGCAGAATAGCAGGAGCCAAGGGAATGAGATGGCCGGTGATTGGGAGGTGCGGGGTGGAACTGTTCCCCTCGGTTTGCCTCTTTGTGACAGAGGACCTCAAGAAGGGGCATCTCCTTGACCCCTGAAAGGAGATGGACAGTGGCCAGCCAGTGGCCTGGTGCTACAGCTGGACCCTTCCACGGTCCTCGCTCCTAACAGGATTTGCCCTTTAAGGAAGCAAGCTAGTCAGGGGTAAATATCCTGCATGTCTGCCTATATTTGTACTATGCTATATCTGCATTTAAATTCCTGGACATCGGGACATGAGCCAGTTGGCTACTTCCTGGGCCCATCATGTCCACCTGCCCCCTGCCAACTCCAGCTTCTGCCCCTATTTTGCCAAGATAAACCTGTAGAAGAGGCAGGCGCCATCCATGGGAATCTACATAGCTCGGGATAAGGGTTTCCAGCCAAGAAGCTGGAGCCACAGTCCCCCTCACCCCAGTAGGCAGAGCCAAACAACGGGGATCTCTGCCAAGCAATGGATCAGGGTCCCTCTGGAAGGGGGCAGGAGGAGCCCTTTGGGGATGAGGCCATCAGCCCCAGAGACGCCCAGAGCAACCGGGGCCATTTAACCAACCATTGTAACCATCGCCCACATATCTGCATGTACACAACACAGGCTGTTTGCGTTCACATTTCTCACTGCAGCTGCAAACTGTTGTTCGAGCCTGCTGGAAAAACTTTTCTTTTACACAGCAGTTCACCGATTGCAACACACTTTGGCAGGGATCCTTTCCTCCCAGTCCTGTCTGCTGTGACTAAGCCACGATCTGAGCCAGGGCACTAATACCGGCTCCTGCCTACCTTCCCCCGCAAGGCATTTTCTTCCCCTTAGCTGGAATTCCAGGATCCCAAGGCCGAGATGCTGCTCCTGGCTCCCCGCAAAGCCTGCTGCGCATCGGCAGGGCTTCGGCTGAGGATTTCAATGCTCCAGGCCAGCGAGAGGCGGCTAGAAAATCCCAGAGGTGCTTCTCCAAAAGGCAACTGGACTTTCTTGGTTTTTTAACCGAGCAAGGGAGTCGGAAGGGACCTTGGAGGTCTTCTAGCCCAACCTTTCACTCAGGAGGAAGCCCTATACAGTTTCTGACAAATGGTTGCCTGGTCTCTTCTCAAAAGCCTCCAGTGATGGAGCACCCACAACTCCTGGAGATGTTCCGCTGGTTGACTGTTCTCACTGCTAGGAAATTCCTCCATAATTCCAGGTTGCTTCTCTTCTTGTTCAGTTTCCACCCGCTGCATCTTGTCCTGCCCTCGGGGGCTTTGGAGAATAGGTTGACCCCCCCCCCTTTTCTTTGGGGCAGCCCCTCCAATACTGGAATGCTGCGATCATGTCACTTCTGATCCTTTTCTTCATCGGACTAGACAAACCCATTCATTGTATGTTTTAACCTCCAGCCCCCTAATCGCCTTTCCTGCTCTTCTCTGCCCTCTTTCCAGAGTCTCAACATTGTTTTCATATTATGGCAACCAAAACTGGATGCAGAATTCCAAGCGTGGCCTTCCCAAGGCAAGAACTGAAGAAGCTTCTTGGATGAGAAGCAAAAGGTTTTCAAGGAAAACAAAGTAAGGAAGTCCAGCTGCCCTTTGGAAAAGCACCTGTGGGGTGAGAATCTCCCTAGAGCAGGCCCTTTGCGGCATCTCCTTTGCAGAAGAAAGCCGGCTTCAGGTGCAGCTCTCCCTCTGGCCCAGGGGCGGCCACCCAAGTGAGGGGCTCAGGGTGCCCCTATTTTACCTGCTGGTCAATATTATCAACGCTCATTCGGCCGGAGAGGAGCACCAAGCTGCCACTTAGACGTAGCTGCTTTGGCTGAGCCGGTTGAACAGCAAGTGAAGCTGAGCCGTCCCGTCTCTCCTTCTTACAGATTGTGCTTGGCCATCATTCCACAGCCGCCTCCCCAATCAGAGAGGAATGCAAAGAAATTTGGGTCCAACAACTGCATTCTGACCACTGAACCCGGGTGGTGCAGTCGTGAGTGCGGCATTGCAGGCTGACTGCTCACTGCCAGGAGTTCGATCCTGACCGGCTCAAGGCCGACTCAGTCTTCCATCCTTCCGAGGTTGTAAAACGAGGACCCAGATTGTTGGGGGCAAGAGCCTGACTCTGTATACCACTTGGAGAGGGCTGGGAAGCACTGGGAAGCGGTACATAAGTCTAAAGTGCTATTGCTATTCAGGGTGCTATGCTTAGTGGCCATTTCAGGCACAAAGAGGTCACCCAGGCAGCCTTCCGGGGGGCCTGGAAGGAAGCAGATGTGCCGCCTTCTGCAGCCCCGCCGTCTTAGTGTGGGGGCCGAGAGACGTCTGCTCTAGGACACAGGGATCACTGGGCCTCAACCTAGCTGCCTGGGGAATTCTGGGAGTTGAAGTCCATCCATCTTGAAGTCACCAAGGTTGACACAGGCTGATTATGGAGCTGCTGCTGCTGTCAAGATTGGGCTTGGAGAGGCCTCCCACGTGGAGATTGGACTCGGCTTTCCTGGAAGAATGAAGGTGGAGGGAGGGGGGCCCAAGCCAAGCTGCCCGCTTGGCCCCTTCCAAGGCTCCCCCTCTCTCAGCCTGTGCCGGTTCCTTCTCCTGCCTCCCCAGCGTCGCCCCCACCCCCCGACTCACATTGGAAGGTGAGGTCCAGGAGCTCCTGAGCACTGGGGAGGTCTTGGCTGGCCATGGCGAGCGACTTGGGCTTCCACAGCTAGCAGCGCGCTGAGGGCACCTGGCAAGAGGAAGCATCTCCGTCAACGGCATCCAGCAAGTCCCTTTGCCGCCCTGCCCCAGGGTGGCACCTCCATGCCTACTCCTGCCACCTGTGCCCTGCCCAGGACAGCTCTGCAGCTGCCAAGCAATCAGCCTTCCCCGTCTCCTGCTTGCAAGTCGGCACTGGCGCAGCTTCTCCAGGGAGGGGCTGAGCAGCCAGCAGAGCTCTTGATCCAGGCTTGCGGGCAAGGCTGGCAGGACCTGGAAGGGCTGCACCATCACAACATGCCCAGCTGAGTGCCAGAGGGTGGGTGGGACCAAAAGCAGAGAGGGTGGAGAAGCCCCAGGATCCCCCCCACCAGTGTGGCTTCTTCCTGGGCCGGGTGCCAGGCTAGCTGGGAAGTAAACGGCTCCCCAAAACAAGCCTGGTGCTGGCTCCCAGGATCGTTCTGGGGCCTGGATTCAGGCTTGCACAGGGTTCCTAGTCCTCATGAAGGGTCCAAAGCCATGACAAGCAAAGAGGCAGATCTGCTGAACTCCCTTGCTACATCGGTTGGTGGTCAAAGCAGCCTTTGAGAGCCCGCTTTGAAAGAAACGACACCAGGAATCCAATTAAGCAAGGAGAAACATGTGCCTGACTTCCCACGAAAGCCCATTCCTCCATCAAGGGAGCCCAGCAGAGCCCTTTTGCCACCCACTGCCCTCTATGCCTGCTTGACTTCCCCTGGGGAGGGGGGTGTATTGATCCTCACCCCAGCCCTGCCCTCTCCCAGCCCTGAGCCTGCAAGGACGTCCTGTTCCTAGAAAACAGGAGGTTCCTGTCCCTCCTGAATGCCTCTGCCTTCCCAAGGCAGAGTGGCTGTTGCAATGCAATTCACCTCCTGCAATTCTTAAGCAAGCTTCCCACGTCTCTCTTTCTCAACTCGTTTCTTTCCAACTCAGCAGGGAAAGAGCGAAGCAGGACTGCATCCTCCCCCACCTCTGGGGCTCCCGAGGGGCTTGGGTCTCCTTACTCCCCCCCAAAGACTCCTGTACGCCTCCATAGACAGAGCCGCTTTTCAGGAAGTGTCTGGATGAAGGAAGCCACTTCCTTCTAACACCTAATACTCTGGGCTGGACTGCCAAGAAACCATTTTAAGATGCCCTGGAAGCGCTGAGCTGCCTTGAGTTGCCTGAGCTGGGAAAAACTGATTAGGCTTTGGATGGGAGACCACACAGGACCCCAAGTCTCCCGGCAAGGCTGGGAAGCGAAACCAGACACAGGGAAGCAAACATGGCCCACGTGGTCAATAAGGAAATAACCCAGATGGATTGTAAGTCAACAGGCATCAAGTCGACTCCCCAGTGACTTCGCCCCATGGAATTCTGGCAACGGGCCGATTTCACAAGCGAAATGACCAGGTAGGGCATTGAAGGCCAGGTCACCCACTGGTCAAGCTGCCAATTACCCCCTTGGAAACGAGAGCAAAGACTAAAAATATTTACCCTGATTTGCATGCAGGATGCAATCCGCCCTCACAAGGCACAGAGGGTGGCGTGCTGTCACCCTGCCAACCCAGACATGCCAGCCTCAACCCAGCCCTGCGGGGCAGGCGCCAACCCTTTGCCCTTGCCAGAAATACACTCTCTAAAGGGCCTGGATCCCCAGTGGGGATGCAGTGCACGAGGCTGAGGGGCAGGTGGGGCCAGGTGGAGCCCCCCCGTGTGCCCTCTGCCTCGCCCAGCTGCAGCTGCCCAAAGCGTCCACCTTGGCAGGCCTGGAGGAGTCTTTTCTCAAGGTCCCAAGCCTGGGATCACCAAGCGGGCAGGCGAAAGCTTTCTGCTCTTGCTCAGAGGCACTCCTCTCTCTCTTCGAAGGGGGGCTGCTGCTGAAACAGAGGGAGCCCCAAAGCTTAGAGTTCAGATCACTTTAAGGTGCCCTATTCAACTGCAGCCCAGGCCGGGATTCTTTTCCACGTTTTACTCTCAACAACCGAACACAAAGTGAGGAATTTCTAAGCCAGGAGTGTCCACCCTTGGCAACTTTCAAGACTTATGGACTTCAACTCCCAGAATTCCCTAGCCAGCTTTCATGGTTGGGGAATTCTGGCAGTTGGAAGTCCACAGGTCTTAAAGTTGGCAGTTGGACAGCCCTTCTCAAAGCTTTTAATAAAGGGCTGCAATGTAAAACAGAACCCCACCCACGCCCCCAAAATGCATTTTAAACAGCCAGTGGCTTAGCAGGCATTTTCCAGCCCTGTATTGGGTTGTGAGAATAACCCCGGGGAAAAGACGACCAAGGAAAGATAAAGATAAATCCGAATCCAAGGAGGGATGTGACCCAGAAGGGAGCAGAGGCAGGGGAGGAGGGACGCTCCCAGGCTTGCAAAGGCCGATGCCAGGTATTTGAGCTGGTCCAGGCAGGGAACCAAACCCTGACAACTAACTCTGCTCTTATGGTAAGAATCTTGCAGGTCTGCAGTCCTTGCCCTGAGGCCGCAACCCGCAGAAAGAGTCAACAAGAAGGAATCTCTGAGCATGAGCAGAGTTCGCCCAGTTTGTGGAACCAACCTGGAGTGCCTTTCTCAGCATCTGCAGCCACTTCCAGCCTAGCGGTTAGGGCACCAGGCTAGAAAGCGGGAGGCCATGAGTTCAAGTCCTGCCTTAGCCATGAAAGCCAGACAGGTGACTTTGCGCCAGTTCCTCTCTCTCAACCTAACCCACCTTGCAGGGTTGTTGTTGTTGTGGGGAAAATAGGAGGAAGGTGTCCTGGCTGTGTTTGCTGCCTTGAGTTGTTTTTAAAAATCACGAAGGAAGGATACAGGTTAAAAACAAAGATCTCTGCCTTCAGTTCAAATTCTCTGGAGTCCTGCCAGAGTCCTGCAGCAGGGTGGGACCTCGGCCTCTCAGGCAGGACTCCCCCCCATCCTCAGCCACTGATGGTGGGAGTTGCACTAGGCTGGGGATGGCCAGTCTGCCCACTTCTGCCTGGTCTTCCTCACAAGGCGGCCCAGAAGGCTGCGAGCAGGAAAATCCATGCAGGTAGTCCTTAACGTACGGCCCAGAATTTCTGCTGCTAAGCAAGACGGTTGTGAAATGAGTTTTGCCCCACTTTATAACCTTTCCCACCACTGTCGGTAAGTAAATAACTGCCATTGTTTATTTAGTCACACGGTCGTTAACTGAATCCGGCTTCCCCAGTGACTTGTCAAAGGTCGCAAAAGGGGGATCACCCTGGGACACTGCAACCGTCATAAGTACATGCCAGTTGCCAAGCGATCTTGAATGATCTTTAAGTTGCTTTGGCCAAAAGGAATCAGCCTGGAAGAAGCTAAAACGAGTCCCTTTTAATCCTGACTCCTCAAACTGAGCAAGGGGGAAAAATGATTTTTCCTGCCATGTCACATGTTGTCTCTGCATGTTCCTCTGTAGTATGGGGTGGTTGCAGGGCCCATCCCAGTTTTTTCCCAACCAGGCCCAGCACAACTGGTTAGACCAGTGTTTCTCAACCTTAGTCACTTTAAGACAGGTGGACTTCAACTCCCAGAATTCCCCGGCCTTCTGGCAGAGGAATTCTGGGAGTTGAAGTCCCCCCATTTTAATGTGGCTGAGGTTAAGTCAGATTAATATCCCCCACCAGCCCAAACAGGCTCCACTTGTGTGGAAAGGAAACGGCAGCTCATCTGGAAGACAACAACTTGACAAAACAGCAGAACAGCTGAGATCTCCAGCCCAGTTTATTCTGAGTGGGGAGCATGGTGTAACGTTGCAACAGCAATTTCTTTTCTCATATTTTGCAGGGAGGAAGGAAGCCACCTATGAAGCTACCCAACCACATTTTTCCCTAATCCATTATTGACTTTAGGTGTTAATACAGTATCTTCCTTTTTTTCTTCTCCCGGACCAAGAAATAACAGAGGAACATCAGTTCAGGGTACCCAGCTTTTGTGAGCAATCATACAGAGTTGCTACACTTAAATCCCTTTTTAAAATGCTAAATGGATCATTGTCTCAATTTCCAAAGTCCATCTTCAAGTCCCAGATGGAGACTTTATTTTTAAAGGGGTAAAAAATCCCACTCCATGAGGGCTGGCCCCACTGCTTATGATTGGAAGCAGAAAAGTCCTCTTTTCTGCCTCAAATCTGCCAGCATTAACCACCCATGTAAGCCACTGATGACATGTTTATTACAAAGCAGGAGGTAAACAGCAATAAATAAATAGCCACATCCCTACACTTGGTGTTGATTTTCTCCACATTAAAATTGCATGGGAAGAGAGCAAAACCCATCACGGGATCGATTTTATCCAAAAGATTAATAGATTTCATTTCATTCTACCTGGGCAGCTCTTTGACTCAACGGCTGGCACAGAAGATTTCTGCAGGAGCCCAACAGTGCCAGGGATGTGTAGCTGTCCAGATGTTGCAGCCCCAACACTCAGGAGCAATGGCCTGGGATCCTGGGATCTGCAGTTCAGGAATGTTCAGGACCTACGGGTAACATACACCTGATCTCAGCAGGTTCTGGCTGAAAGAGCAAAAGAGACCACTGGAGCCTGAGAGATTTGGGGCGACCAGAAACGGACTGGCACATGGCATCAGCGGGGCACTCCAGACCCTGGGTCAGGGCCTTTTCCCCAGCAGCAGTCTGACCGCTCCAGAGGCCAGCTAGCAGCTTGCCTAGCATGTGCCCGGAATGCCAATTGTCTCAGCCAGTGGCCACCAAGGCAGGAAGCAGCCGGGCACCCTGTGTGGCTGGGAGCCTGAGGGAAGGAACTTGCTCCACCCCAGAGACTTCCCACCCAGGGACAGGCAGGCAGGCAGGCAGCCGTGTCTGGGAGCATGCCATGCAAAGAGCCTGGAATAGCTGGAGGCTGATGTGTTGGGTTAGCCTGAAAAGGTCACCTGATAAAGCAGGGCTGGTTTAGCAGAACTGCATTCTCACTCGCTGGCTCACTCATCCTCACCCCGGCTCTGAGAGAAGATCTGGGGTGTCCACACCCCAGAGGCTCCTAGAGAGCCGGAAAGGCTGAGCCAGCTGTGGAGGGGCCAGCAGCCCCTGGCCAGGAAAGCAGTGGAACCTCCCTGAACAGGAGCAGTGTATCTCTGAATACTGGGGATCAGCTGGAAGGGAAGAGCTGCTCCAATCAGGGGCCCCTCAGAAGCAGAGGTGGAGGCAGCTGCCCCACCCCAGGCCCTGTCAGGATTGAGCTCCCTAGAGTCTTCAGAGTGGGGGGTGGGGGGGAGGTCTTCCCTGCCCTCCGGCCTAGTTCCTTCCAGGAGGAGATCCGTGGGGGGGGTGGGGGGGAGTTCTGGCGCCCACCTGGAAGGGGCAGGGGACCAGCGCCAGCCAGGCCCAGGTGAGCCTGAGTGGCCGGTGCCTGATCAGCAGAGAGGCTCGCAGCCTGGCTCTCTCTGGGCACAAGGTCCCGGGGCAAAAGGCGGCTTTTGGGGAGAGAAGGACCACCGGCCACGCTCCCTCTCGGCTCTGCCTTCCAAAGCGGCCTCCAACTCCCATAACTCTCAGCCAGGGAGGGGCTGGCGCTGCCCTGGGCGCTTTCCCAGAGGCCGAATCGCTGGAAAGGCTGCGAGGCCAGGACCCCCCCAATTCCAAGGAGACCCCCGACGGAGCTGCCCGGAGGCTCCCCTCGCAGCTTCTTGCAGCGGCGCCGGGAAGAGAGCGCGGGGCCAGCCGGCCGAGTGGGCGGCCGCTCTCCACTCGCCCCGCCGCACCGGAGAGGAGCGCCGCCCCCCAAAGCCGCCGCCCCCCTCAAGCCGGGCTCCCCCCCGGAGGAAGCGCTTGGTCGGTGGCTGCGATCGCCTCGGGCAGCCTGGGCAGCCCGGCGCTACTTTCTCCGCCGGAGTCCGGCCGCGCCTCCTCCTGCTCCCCACCGCCGCCCGCTCGCTCTCCACGGGCTCCTCGGCCGGACAGCGGCGGCGCTGGCGAAGCCCCTCGCGAGCCCAGGACCCCCCCCCCCACACCGCCTGCCGCCGCCCTTCGCCCCGCTCGGCACCGACCTGCGGCGGGAGGTGAGCTCCGCCCGCGCTTGCCGGGACCCTCCGCCGCTCCTCTTCCTCCCGCGGGGCGCTCGGGCTCCGCTAGACTCGCCGCCGCCGCGCTCTGTCCTCCGCCCGCCGGAGAGGCCCCGCCCCCGCCCGCAGGTAGTCGCGCTGCACCCTGGGAGCTGCAGTCCGCGCCGCCTCCCGTGCCACCGCCCGCCTGGCCAGGTGAGCGGGCGGCGCTCGGCTGCCTCTGCCGCTCGGGCTGCTGCGGAGGAGCCCGCCCGCCCCTCCGGCGCTCGTAGGCCGCTCCGCGGGCACCGTTCCGGCTTTTGCCTGGGCGATCGGTCGGGGGCCGCCGCGGCCTCGGACCCGACACGATGCGGAGACCGGCTCGGCATGGGGCGCGGGGAAAAGCGGAGCGCTTACCTGGAGCGGGGACGGCGCCGCACTCCAACTCCCGGCGGCCTCCGCGCTCGCCGCGTGACGCACATCTTTGGAATGCCCCCCCCGCCTCGCCCCCCTTCCCTCCCCCGCCCCCCGGGCTCGCCCTGCCCCAGAGCGGAGTGGGGGCCTCTGAGCCGGTGCAGAGTAAGTTGACTGACCGGCTCCGCGCCCGTCCCCCCCCCCGGTGCCCCCCCGCCCCTTTCTCCCCCGGCCCAGAAGGCCGGGCTGCCTGTGTAGGTGGGGAAGGGCCTGGAGCCGCCACGAGGGGGCAGCACTCGATTATCCGCCGGGGGGAAACGCTGGATTGGTGGGGGGGTCGAATTGGTGTTTTAGTTTCACGGGTTCCGCCCAATCGGCGCCTTTACGCCTTTATGGCTGGGATGCCAGGGAAAGGGAGCAAGACCCGGTCCCCGTTAGCTCCGCCGAGTCCCGCCCAGCAAAGGCCCGGGGCTTTCGGGCGTCTCTGGCTGCGATTCCTCTGGACTCGCCTGGCGGACTTCAGCTGTGCTGGCTGCGGAAGTCCGGGAGCGGAAGCCTGATGGGCTGAACGTGGCTGCGGTGGGAGCCCCCTGCTCTGTCTGGAGGGCGAAACCCCGACTGCCCGCAGCCTCCGGAAGCCACAGGGAGTCCTCGACTTACAACGGTTCATTTAGAGGCGTTACCACCATTCTGTGAAGCATCCGCATGATCACGTGATCAAAGTTCAGCGGCTTGACAGCTGGCTCACACTTATGACCGTCGCTGCAGTCCCCTTTGGCGACCTTCTGGAAGCCAGACTCACTTAACGACCAGTTTTCTAACTTATCAACTGCAGTGATTCACTTAACTGTGGCAAGGAAGGTCATAAGATGGGACAAAATTCACTTAACTGTCTCGCTTAACAGAAATGCTGGACTCAATTGCGGTCGTAAGTCGAGGACTACCCGCACAATGTTCAAAGGCGCGTCCTCCCGTGGGAGCCTGGAAGCGCACGAAGCCCCTCCCCTGGTGGACCCCCCGGAGACCTCTTGGTTTTAGCAGCCAGCACACACACACACCCGGGGACCCCGGCTCAACCAGACACCCGTCTCTCCCTCCGGAACCGGCTCCCCAAACTTGGCCACTTTGAGACCAGTGGGTGGACACCCTGCTGGCTGGGGAGCTCTGGGCAGAGATGGGGGGGGCTGGCTGCTTTTTCAAGGACAGGCAGGGCTTCCAGAGCCTCCGGGTCTCCTCAGAGGGAGGCCAAGGGCGGCCACTTGCACGGTTGCTCCTCTTCCGGAAACGAGCTGCCCCTTTTCCAGGCTGCTGAGTGCACCGTCCCATGGCTGCCAGGTGGGCAGACCCTGAGCGGGGGGGGGAGGGGGGCTGCCTTCCACATCTGCTAATTCTGGTACAAAGAAGTCTCACCCAGGCAGGGGTTCCCGAGGGGGGGAGTTTGGCCTCCCCAGGGGCCCTCAGTGAAACCGAGCAGAGGTTTTGCAGTCACAGCCGCAAGCCGGGATTGCGAACTACCTCCTAAGAAACTCAGGTCTGGGTTCAAGTCTTGCAGGAGACGGAGGTTGCTTAAAAACTAGCAATCCTTACAGAACAGTGCCACCTATTATACACCAAGAGCAAAGCAAAGAAGCCACATGCAGTTAATCCGTTTATTCCAAGGCTCTAACAATCCTAATTTTAAAAACTGCATTACAGAGGAGAAGCAAAGGGGCACAGCCTATTGGAAAGAAACATATACAGAGTGGAGCCACTCTCCACCCCCAGCCAGCCGCCAAAGTGGGGGCAGACAGCCAAGCCCTTGCACCCCAGGCTCCTGCCTGGGCCAGTAGGGAAAGGGGAGGAGTCCTTGTGGCACAAAGGTGGCAATGGGGTGGCACCCTTCTCCTGTTTGGTCCTGTGTGGCAAGGCCACATTATGCTTAACCCAAATTCCCTGCATTTTTATGGCTGCACATAAAACCTTGACTGAGAACACAGGATGGGAAACACAAGGTGTCCCCCCCCACATCACCACCACCACCACCACTAAGGAAGGAACCCTGCAGATGGGCAGCCCCTCTCTGCTGCCCCACCCACTGGAATAACCCCTGGGGAGGGTCGGGGGCAAGCACCCTTCTGCCTTTTTGCAGGGGGGGGATCCATTGACCTCGGGAGGACTAGGCAAAAAGCTACAGACCTGCCGTTTTGCTCCTTTCCGATTGAAAAGTTTTATTCTAGGAAACTTTGCTGACCTTGCCTAGTATTAAGAATTTAGTATAGATTTTTATCCATTATAGTACTGCTGTTTTTAACCTAAAAAGCAATTTTGGTTTAAGAGGAACAATACAAATGTTTCAAACAAATATAAAAATACTGCATATTTCAGTAGAAACTGTGGAAACAACTTTAACAGTGGCCGAGACTTAGCCAGGATTTTAGGATCTATGTAGTTGCAGCGCAGGCTCAGCGCGCAGCCACGCCTCTCCCCGCCCGACAATGGGGCCAAATTCTCAAGGGCCTCGGATGGTGAGCTTTTAAGGCCCCCTCCCTGTCAGTCCTCAAGGGCAACTGGAAGGGTCCCGACAGGACATGCGGGGGTCTGCAGGTGTTACGCGGCAGCCTCTCGGGCCCTGGGTGCACCCCGTGGGGAGCGCAGCGGTGGGAAACGCGGTCGCCTCGGGAGGGACTCGGGACGACGGAGTTGCAGGTTGCTTTGAGCCACGAAGGGGGTCAGAGACCCTCCCCTCTATGCAACAGACAAGAAAGCAGCCTCCCCTCCCGGCTCCCCCGCGGAAAAGCTGCCTTCCTCGCCGGGGTGTTTGCGGGCGTCGGGAAGTTGCTACTTGCCTTCAGTCTGGACTGAGTTCAGCCGCCGCTCAGCTCCCTCGGTTCAGCCGGCCGTATTTAGGAGGCTCCTGGGCAGGGAGAGGCGCCTCGGGTCCATTTGACGCCACTTGAGCTCGTTTAAGGCCACGCGGGGCTTTAAAGCAAACGCCGCGCGGGGGAGGAAGAGCGCCGCGAGGAAAGGAGCGTGTAGTCCGCTGTCTCCTTCCCTTCGCGCACCGGGGCCCCCCTCACCACCGCGCCCGGTGTCCTTCCCCTCACGGACCCCTCGGGTGAGAAGCAGATAAGCCCTCTCGGCCACGCCAGTAAGCGACGCTCGTGGTATCTCCCACGTAAACCTGTGGATTCAACCCAGGGGGGCCTTCCTGGTGGCCGGGTGGGATGAGGCTGGGATGGCCACGGAGCTCCATTTGCTGCCCCAGAGGGGGGGGAAAGAACCAGACGATCCCAAAGGCTGCATATCCTGTTCTAGAGAAACCCTCTTTCTCCACCAGCAGGAATCCTGCCTGGATTTCCTGCATTTAATGCATCTAATGGTTATGGCCACGAGTTTTGCAATGCGCTGCGCCCTTTTTGAGAGGCAGTGCTGGATGCAACGAGGGGCACAGGCTGCAAACGGGAAAAGGAGGGGGGGTTCTGTGAGGAAGGGAACGCAGGGAGTCTTTTGCCTCCTTTCCACTGTTTTTCATACTTGGCAGCTTGTGTGGACTTCAACTCCCAGAATTCCCCAGCAAACATCCATCCTGTCTGTCCCTGCTCTAACAAGAAGAAACGACTGGGGATTTTCTATTGGGGTCCCCGGTGCGCTTGGAGGAAGTCTGTGTAGTCGCTAAACGTTGACCCTGACTTGATGACCCATAATCCGGGGGTGGGGTGGGGATATGGACAGGAAGGCTGGCAAGGCTGCCCTGTGGTGACCAGCCTTCTCCTCACCGATATCTCCTTCGACCCTCACGGTAGTTTCAGGTCCTAACCCTGGCACAGATGGTGGCTGGCAAAGGCCCCCGAGCTTAAGTACCACCTGAAGGAGTATTAAAAAGGTCATTTTGAAACACCCTAGCGAGGTCTTTTTGAAGCCGTCAGAGTGAACTTGAAACCAGCCGGAATTGGCTCTGTGGGTCTTTTGTCTGCGAGTGGCTGGACCAGGAATGGAGGCCAGTGTGGCTGCCCGATTCCCTGGGGAAACCACACAGCCCTCAGAGATGCCCAGGCGTAAAGGAGGGAGGTCAGGTCAGCTTCCTAGGTGAGGATGCTCCCAGTGCTTGGAAGACAACCCACCCCCCAAACACGCAAAGGGCGCCATCTAGTGGATAGGAATCTCCCTCGGATCCGCGCAGTATTCTAATGTCAGCTCTGACTTTATTTCAGGCTGGAGACAAGCAAACCAGGGTCTTAGCTGAAAACGGTTTGGGAGACTATCAGTTCTTCTCCGCTGGAAGAGGAGGAGGTGGCCGCGATTCTCACGCAGAGTCCCGAGCAGGCCAATGCGGGGAGAAAGAGTCCTTGTCCTGGCATTCTGCTTGGTGGGCATCCAGATTTCCCCAGCGCTGCCCCCTTCTCTACAGCCTCCTCCTCGCCTTGGAAGCGGCCCAGACCCTTCGGCACAGTCGCAGCCCTTCATTGCTTCCCGCACGCTGCAGCGCTTCTGTCCACGGCGGCGGGGGTGGGGGTGAGATGCCATCGGCTGCCCGAGTGCAAAGTTGGCCATTCCAGCCTCTTAAGGGCCGCTTTGCAAAGCGCTTTCCCTCCCCGGGGTTCTCCAAAGGGCTTGGACTACATAACCCATCACCCACAGCCAGCCGTGCACTCCCATGTTCGGAATGTAGTCTTCAAAGCTGCTAGCGGGTCGGGAAATCGGTCCTGGGGCCGGCGAGGAGAGCCAAAGCCCAGGTCAGACCCGAGTTTGCCTCGCTCTCCGGCCGCCTGACAAGGAAATGTGGCCGCCTGATGGGAAAGGGTGCAAAGGGAGGCCGGGCCCTGCCGTGGCCTGCCCTCCGGGTAGACTGCCCCTACCCAAGGAGGCTCTGTGCGGCATGACGCGGCTGACGTTCCTCGCGCTGCTTTTTTTAGCTTCCCGGACCAGCTGGGCGACGGGCACCGACGCCACCAGCCCCTCCTCGGCTGAGGCTGGCTTTTACCTCACCGGTGACTCATCCGAGACCAGGAGGCGGGTTCTCCGCGTCACTTGTGAATGTGCCCGACGGGGCGGGGGGGCGGAGAGACGTGCGCGCCTCCACGCTGAGATGCGCGTGAAGCCGGTGCGCGGCCGGGCGGCGCAAGGCGGGCGGGGCGGCGGAATGCCGTCAGCCGCAGCAGCGGCGGCAGGCTCGGTCCGGCGGTCCGCGGCTTCACTGGCGAGCGCGCGCGCGAGGCGCAGGGCTATGAATAGCGCGGCTGACGCGCGGCGCGCAAGAGGGAGCAGCGCCGGCCCCCGCGCTATTTTTAGAGCCGCCGCACCAGAAATAGCATCCTCTGGAGCTGCGGCCCGGCCGGGATGACGCGGGCGCCGGCGCAGCGTCTGAATCAGAGGCCGGAGGGGCTCAGGCGGCCCGAAACGGCCCCGGCAGCCTCTGCCCCCCAAGGGGAGCGCCCCGGTCGCCGATCGAGACTATGGAGGGCGCCGCAGCTGGAGCGGAGCTTCGGGACCCTGGACCTGAAGATCCGCGTTCTTCGCCCGCCGCGTTCCGCGAGGAGGACTTGGATCTTTCCCCGCCGAGCCCTCCGCAACCGCGCGGCGGGAGGGAGGTCACAGGCTTGCGCGCTCTGTCCGGGGGCTCCAGGTTGGGGTTGCTCGGGGTCCTTCGGGGGGGGGCCATCGCCCTCTGCAGCCGCTCCGACGGGGCGCAGAGTCCACCTCGAATGACCGGAGGGACTTCTCCGCCAGAGGACGCCCGAGGGCCGCGCTCCTCCGACCTAGCTGAATGTCCGAAGGGATGCGGAGGACACGGCGCCTTCCGGGAATTCGCCGCGGGTCAGTCACATATATCGCTGCCGGCTCGTCTGTGGGACTCTCCTGCAGCTCTTCCTAGAAGGCTGCTGCGGGGGCTCTGAGCCCCTCAGCCCGCTCCCGTTGCCTGCCTTGGCTTGGCCCCTTCGGTCCTCCAACTGCGGGCATCCCACGGCCTGTGAGCTTTGCGTGCTGACCGTCCGGAAAGAACAGCCAGACGGAGTAACCGACTCTTCCTACAGTCCACAGGACTCAGCATCAGGACACTCACCCCCCCCCCCGGAATTGTTGGGAAAGGTGGCCTGATGGAGGCAGCCTGCACAGAGAAGAGCACAACACTTAGGAAGGGCAGCTTTTGAAACACACACCACACACAGTGTGGTTGAAACCTCTCTGCCTGCTCCCAAGCAGCCTCAACCGGAAGCTCCTTTGGGACCTGAATAGGAAGGTTTGGGGGAATGTTGATTGGGGGAAGCTCTGAGACCCAGAGAGACTGAGCCAGGTGGCCCCTTAATTCCTCCAGCCAAACCTCTTCCGTCTTTCAATCACTAGCCTGGGTAATCTGGATCTCCAACCAGCCCCATCACTGCCTTTGCAGGTCTGGCTGAAGACAACGCTGCTGGGCCCCCTGGGCCCCGTTGGCTGCTTCTCTGAGCCTGCCAGCACCTCTGAACAGCACATGCAAACCTCCGGGTCCAGTCGTCCCTCCCAAGGGGTAGGAGGGCCACCCTGCATGAAGATAAATCTGCTCTTTTGTCCCTTTGGCATTTGCTCGCTCTTTTCTAGCAGGTGTGCTTCCTGTGGGAACTCAGGTAGAAATTCAGCCAAGAGAATAGCACTTAGAAATAGCACTTAGACTTATATACCGCTTTATAGTGCTTTCCAGTCAGCATATTTTCCCCTAACAATCTGGGTCCTCCTTTTACCCACCTCAGAAGTCGACCTTGAGCCTGGGGAGACCTGAACAGCCGACAGTCAGCAGAAGTGGGCTGCAGTACCGCACTCTAACCACTGCACCACTGAGGCTGAACGGAAGCCGGTGCCTGGTTGGGGAGGGATGAAAGAGCCCTTCGTATGTGTAGCACATTGCAGGTCCCAGAAAATTCCCCCATTCCTGCAGCCAATCCAGAGACACCCTTCCATAGATGCAGCAATCCGAGGCAGTGCCAGGCTGAGGCCAGGAATTTGCTCCTGGCACCCAGGTGGCTCTCCACGGAATGTCCTTCCCTGGGTTGGGGCTTTGCAATCATAACATGCAGGCAAAGGTTTCCCCTTTCCTGTCATGTCCAACACTCGGGGGAGGTTGCTCATCTCTGCTTCCTGGCCGAGGAAGCCAGCATTGTCTGAAGACACCTTCCATGGTCAGGTGGCCAGTATGACTGTACACTGAGGCACGTGGCACCAATGTATCCACTCAAACTGCTGGGTGGGCAGGACCTGGAACAAGGAGTGGGTGTTCACTCCATCGCATGGCACGCAGCAGCCTCAAACCTGGGCTGTCAACTCTCCAGCTGACAAGTCTTCAGCCACTGAGGCATCGCACTCCCCAAAGGTGCAGGCCTGGTGTTACATAAATGGCCTTGGTACCATGCAGGCACCCCGGAGGGCACAAGAGACAGAAAGGCAGAGAGAGAGGAAGCTGCAGGACGGGCATGGAAATGGGCAGGGTGTGTACTAAGCTGCGTTTTGACCCTGGGCAGGAAAAGAACTGGGCAGGGAGAGAAACAGCTGTAAGGCCCACTGAGGCAGGAAAGGCAGAACAGGGTGCTAAGTTGTGGAGAGAGTATCGGCTGTGCAACCATTTATTATTTTAATTTAATTTTTTATTTATTTAACACAATTTTTAAATTGCCCAATAGCAGCAACTGTCTGGGTGCTTTACTCTAAACACACCAAGCGAAGAAAGAAGGCACACAGTCCTGGACAATTGGTAATGCGGCCCCATAAGATAATAAAATGAAGGATGAAGGAGTTACGAGTAGTCTGGCCGATATCATTTGGGATGAGTCTGAGCCTGTGTCCTTCGTGGAAGTGGCCAGGACCATGCGGAGACTGAGTTCCACCACGTGTTTATTGGACCCATGTCCCTCATGGTTGGTATATGCCTCCAGGAAGGTTACACGCGGCTGGCTCCAGCCAGTTATCAACGCTTCGTCAAGGGAGGGCTCCTTTCCTGCTGCCTTGAAGGAGGCGGTGGTGAGGCCCCTCCTCAAGAAGCCTGCCTTGGACCCAGCCGTTTTGAACAACTTTAGTCCTGTCTCCAACCTTCACATTGTGGTGAAGGTTGTTGAGAGCGTGGTGGCCCACCAGCTTCCAGGGTTCCTGGAGGAAGCCAATTACCTAGATCCGTACCAATTGGGCTTCCGGGCCTGGTACAGCACGGAGACAGCATTGGTCACACTGATGGATGGTCTCTGGAGGGCTCAGGACAGGGGATTTTCCTCTGTCCTGGTCCTATTAGATCTCTCAGCGGCTTTCAATACCATCAACCATGGTATCCTATTGCGACGCCTCAGGGGGTTGGGGGTGGGGGGCACCATTTTATGGTGGTTCTCCTCCTACCTCTCGGGTCGTTCGCAATCAGTGTTGGCAGGGGGGCAGAGGTCAAGTCCGAGGCCCCTAGTCTGTGGGGTGCCTCAGGGCTTGGTCCTTTCACCTCTCCTGTTCAACATCTACATGAAGCCGCTGGGCGAGATCATCCATGGATTCGGGGTGAGGTATCATCAATATGCTGATGATACCCAGTTGTTCATCTCCACCCCGAACCAAATCGGTGATGCCCTCCTCGTGATGTCCCGGTGCCTGGATGTGGTGCGGATCTGGATGGGGAGGAACAGGCTCTGACTCAACCCGGCCAAGACTGAGTGGCTGTGCGTACCAGCATCTCTGATAATCCAAGAGGTTCCGTCATTGGCCATGAGGGGAGAGGTGTTGCACCCTGTGGATAGGGTTCGCAATTTGGGTGTCCTCCTGGACCCACAGCTCAGTTTGGAGGAGCAGGTGGGAGCTGTGACCAGGGGTGCATTTGCCCAGATTCGTCTGGTGCGCCAATTGCGCCCCTATCTGGACCGAGATGCCCTACGGACAAGTCCTCATGCACTCGTGACTTCCCGAATCGACTACTGTAATGCTCTCTACATGGGACTGCCCTTGCGGACCATCCGGAGGCTTCGGCTGGTACAGAATGCAGCCACGTGGGTTGTGATGGGAGTATCCTGCTACTACCATGTTACACCCCTCCTGCGCGACCTGCATTGGCTGCTGGTTGCCCTCCGGGTGAGATTCAAGGTATTAGTGATCACATACAAAATCCTACATGGCTTGGGTCCGGGGTACTTGCAGGAGTGTCTCCTGCCAGTGTCAACTTCCAATCTCTCTGTGCATTCCCACAGGCAGGGCCTCCTGGGGGTGCCATCGGCCACTGTCGGCTGGCGGCACCCAGGGGTAGGGCTTTCTCTGTGGGAGCACCCACCCTGTGGAATTGACTCCCCTTGGAGCTCCGGTTGGCCCCAGACCTCCGGTCCTTTCACCGCGACCTAAAGACTTGGTTGTTCCAACAGACCGGCCTGGACTGAAGGGTAAGGGGCGGGGTTTTATCTATTTTATGTTTTAATTGGGTTTTAACTTTTATTGGGCTTAATTTAATTGGTTTAATTGTATTTTAATATTTGTACTTTCATCTTTTATTGTAAGCTGCCCTGAGTCCCTAGGGAGAGAGGGTGGCCTATAAGTCCAATAAATGAAATGAAATGAAATGAAAAAGTATTAAAAAATAAAGGAAGCTAGTTGGTTATATACACTCTATATTATATCTCTTATCTGCGGCCCAAGACAATTCCTCTTCACTCAATGCAGCTTAGGCAAGCCAAAAGGTTGGACAACCACAATCTAAAGAGATACCACTAGAATGAATGGAAAAGGCCTTGGGGGGAAATTGGAACTTTGATGTTATGTATGTTGACAGCAGGAAGACAACTTTATTTATTTACTTTTAAGTTGCCAGAAATTTGCAACTTAATTAACTTTAATATTTATATTTATATTGTTTATTTTTTAGTATCATAAGCCGCCCCGAGTCCTTCAGGAGATAAGGCGGCATATAAATCTCATAAATAAATAAATAAAATAAACAAACTTTATGCGCAGAAATGGGAGGACGCTTTGATTCCCACCAGAGATGAAGGGCTGCAAAAGCTGATGGGAGTTAGCAGAGACGCTGAAACTGACAGCGTTGATGAAAGAAAAAAAACCACAACTACTTTTGTTTCTACTTGGAAACCGCTTCTCGAGTTTATGCTTGAGGTGGAAAAAAAATGAAACTTTCATTTTGGGCTATACTGATTAGATAGATCTGTTGTTATAGAAATGGTTAGTTTATACCACTATGCAAAAGTAAAAAAGTGGAGCTTTGATGTTATCTTATTCTACTGCACCAAAGGGAGTTGGAAGCCAGTGCCTTTTCCTTCTTTTCCCCCTTTTTCCATATACTTTTCCCTCTCTTATTTTTCCTATTTTCTTTCGTATGATTGTGTTTTATATCATCAACTAATAAAACTAAATAAATAAGGCAATACCACTAGAATGCAACTTACAAAGTTTTCCCTGGTGCCAGAATGATGCAATTTCGGCTCTAGTGGAGCCTGTTTGGAGAGGGGATTTCAGCAGCCCCCCCTTGTTTTGCTCGGCCCTCCTTCTGAGACCTACTCACCCCTTTGCTTTCTCTCTCTGTCCCCCACCCCATTGTCAGCCCCTCCCAGCCCGGAGGCCCCATTTTCTCAGCAGCAAAACATCCGTATCTTAGCAACATGTTTCAGCTTCCAGTTCTGGCTGTTGTTGTTTACTGAGGCCAGAGGCCAAATGTTTCTGGACGGGGGCCAGAGCCCACAGCCTGGTGGGGAAAGGCTGGGCTGCCACTGCCAGCAGTTCCTGGCACGCGAGGCAGGCGGAGAATGTAGGAATGCGCAGCGCCTGAAGTCACCTTTCACACACAAAAAACTCAGCTGCGTCCCTTCCCTGACACACTTACCCAGATAAGGAGTCCTGCTCCTGCCCTAGGCTGCACATCCCATTCCCCACCCCACCCCACATGCACACACAGAGGAGATGCAGCTTGCTCCCCACCCCGCAGCGCCATTCCTGGATGCTGAGTGTTTTCAGAAACGCTGCGCGCATCATTTACGTACCGGCTGTTGCAATGAGATTTGTTTACACCGGTGCAGTCATACATGTTCCAGGGTGACACATCTGGAAGGCTTTGTGTGGTGGAGCGAGCTGAAATCAGAAGGTTGTGTGAAGAGCCCATTCAATTCATGGGCCAATTTTGGTCTCTCTGAAAAAAGGGCAACTTTTCTGTTTAGAGATCCCCGCTGCCAGGTCGAACTCCAAATCCTGAACCAGGAGAGGCACAATCTGAGCTCGTCTTAGTCCAGCACGGTTGCCCTGAATCTACTGGCCAGAAGGTCTGTTTAACATCTTGGGGGGAGTGGCTCTGGCCCAAGGCTACTTCTGGGCTTCCATGGCTGAGGATAACTGGAACCCAGAACAGCGTTTCTCAACCGTGGCTGCTTGAAGAGGGGTGGACTTCAACTCCCAGAATTCCCCGGCCAGGAAAGCAAAGCTGGCTGGGGAATTCTGGGAGTCAAAGTGCACGCCTCCTCAAGCTGCCAAGGTTGAGCCATGGAAGCCCAGCGATAGCCTTGTTGGGCCACAGCCACCCCCCCCACAGATGTGAACGGAGTGCGAAGTACACCCCCTTGAGCTCCAGAAGGAAAAGCAAGCTAGACAGCTAACAAGGGATTACATATTTAGGGCATATTTTCATTTTTAAAGTAACAGTAATGGGAAGTCATTAAAGCCACGGGGTGCACATAATGAAATGCAATCAGGGTGGCCTTTTTGTCCTGACCCCAAAATCGGTGGGTCCTTAAGAAACACAGCCCTTGGCCAGCATGGCAGAGAAGGACTGTGTGTGTCCTGCTGCCCCCTCCTCCTTTTGGGTTCTGGAAAAGGTGGGTGGGGGCAGCGTTCACTGCTGAAGGTCTTCCATCAAGCTAGTATCGCCCCCTCCCCCCCTTTTCCCTGGGGATTTTTTGGGCTAGGAAGATGAAGCTGCCCCTTTTCTCCCGTTGCATTAGGCTGGCATTGCCTCTTGACAGATCCTCCTGTTCCAAAACAATCAAGCAGCAAACCAGCTTTAAAACTCTCCATTTTTTTTCACCTTCAAGGAAACCACAGGTAGCCCTTGATTTATGACCACAGTTGAGCCCCAGATCTATGTTGCTAAATGAGACATTTGCTAAGTTGAGTTTTGCCCCATATTACGACCTTCCTTGCCACAGTTGTTAAGTGAATCACCACAGTTCTTAAGTTAGTAACAAGGTGGTTCAGTGAATCTGGCTTCCCCCTTGACTTGGCTTGGCAGAAGGCCGCCAAAGGGGAAGCTGCGACCACCATAACTATGAAGCAGTTGCCAGGCGCCTGACTTTTGACTAGTCCCATGGAAACGCTGCAATGGTCCTGTGAAAAACAGCTGTAAGTCACTTTTTGCAATGCCGAGGACTATTGTTATTACTTAATACCTACTGGAATAAATAAGGGAGAGAGCAATGGAATGGAAGTCCTTGGCATAGAACCTTCCTAAGCAGGCCAGTCATTTTCTCTTGCATTGCTGTGTTCTCTGTCCCCTGCGGCTGCTCTCTTCCAGCTGCCAAGACTACAATTCCCAGGATGCTCAGCTGCTGCAGCTCCGATTCCACGGGGGGGGGGGGCGGAGGATCTGGCAGAGGCCCCGGAGCACCCAGAGTAGCAGCGGGGCGTCCAGAGCTGCCTCTTCAGCCACCTCAGGCAACGGGCTGGATCAGCGCCAGGCACAACCGCCGAAGGAAACGCGCAGCGATGCGATCTCTGCCGGCAGCCGCTTCTCCTCGCCGGGCGCTGCTTGCCTTCTCCGCCTGCCCACCTGCGGGGGGCTCCCGCATAAGGACGCCCCTCGGAGCGTCCCAGGGTCGCGAAGGGGGAGATTTAGAAACGCCCTTCCCCCACGGGGAGCACCATGGGCCTTGGAGTAGCCACGGCAGCCGCAGCCCGGACAGGACCGCCCAGCCGATGCCAGGCCTTCCCCCGCAACTGCCCCAAAGCAAGCACAGCCACAAACAGGCCTGGGGCGCGGCAGAGCCCGAACGGCCCCGGGTGCCTGGAGAGGTCCCCGCGTCTCCCGCGGAAGGCAGGCCGAGGGACCGGAGGGGCCTTTCCCGGGCAGGCGGGCGGACGGGCGGGCTTCGTCCTCCCTTCGTGGCACCGGTCAAGGGCCCCCGCGGAGCCCCCGCGCTGTTCCCACCACCGGGAATGGGCCGAAGCGGAGCGACCTCCCCAAGCACCGCCCGCTCGCTGGCTCCGCCCCTCAGGAGGCTGGCCAGGCCGGGGAGGCCCGCCCCCTTCAGCCGGTTGTCCCGGCAGCAGCGCCGTTGCCTGGAAACGTCAACAAACGAAAGGTGACGTCAGCGGAGAATGGAACGCTGTTGCCGGGCAACGGCGGGTTGTTTGTTCTCTCATCGGCCGGCCGCGTGGTCGGCGGAGATGCGCTGGAGACCCTTCCGCGGACCACGAGGCCCCTCGCGCGCCCCACGCGTCGGACTACAAAGCCCATGGCACGCTCACTGCTCCTCCCGGGATTTCTACCCCCCGGCGGAGGCTCGATCCGGCTGGCGGGCCTCCCCCGGCTCCGTTGCAGTCTTCCCCTGCTCGTTCACGGAGGGCTGAGCTGCCTCCGCTGGCCTGCCGTACGACGGAGTGGTAGGAAAGACGAGCCTCGTTTAAGGAACCGAAGGAAGATCCCGGGAGAGCATCCACGGGCGGCGGAGACTTGAGCACAGGCACGACGCCCCCTCCCCAGCCTTCCTCCCTCCCGGTCCGGCCACAGACGCCCCCTAACCTGCCCCAGCCTCTCTGGCTGGCGGCCCCAAAGGATGCCCCCACCTCGCCCCTCTCTCTTTGGTCTCTTCCGTGGCTGCCAAGCCCACCGGCCAGGCCCCGTCAGCCCCTCGCTGGAAGCCCTGTGGGTGGGCTGAGGGCCTCCAGGATCGATCGATCGATCTTTCCATCTATCTATCAATCATCTATTTATATCTATTAATATCTACTTCATCTATTTATATCTATCTATCATCTATCATCTATATCTATTAATATATATCTTATCATCTATACCTATCATCTATCTATCATCTTTGTCTGTTTCTAATTTTTAAAACCGCCCATCTCCGTCACAGAGGGACTGAGAGTGGTGTACAAATAAAATATATTATTTGGAAGGCTTACCTCTACCCCTACCCCCACCCACCTATGGTGGGCATTTTCCAATGGTGCCAGCAGCGATGGGAGTCCCAGTGGGTTCCTCTGAGGCCCCCCTTCCTACTGCATCCTATTGCATCCAGCTTTCCCAGAGCCCCCTCCGCTCCCACCACAGCCAGGTTAAACCGGTATGGGGCAGGCTGATTGTTTCCAAGGGCTGAGCCAATTCCGCCCTGTCCCACACCACAGGCCCCACACTCACACACACGTACACACATGTTACTGCCTGCTGCCGAAGTTTTCCTTCCAGCTCATGTGACAGGCAGAAGCCAGAGAAACATGTGTGTTTTTATTTCATCTGGAAAGGAAGGAAAGGGATTCTGAGACACAATGTGCAGCCAAAAACGGAGTGGTTGAATGCTTGCACATCTCTCCCAGCACAGGAGGGTCCTGTGCAGCCGAAGCACATGCCACAAGTGAGAGAGAGAGAAGGCATCAGTCTGACCAGCGAACACATATGGGGGGTGGGGGGCGGGAATGGGAGTTCCTCTTTAGATTCCCAAAAGGACTTGAACTCCTTCCAAAGGTTGGCAGGCTAACTTAAAGTTTAAAGTGCCAACAAGGCATCACTAACATTTAGAATAAAACAGCAGAGTTGGAAGGGACCTTGGAGGTCTTCTAGTCCAGCCCCCTGCCTAGGCAGGAAACTGTATACCACTCCAGACAAGGGGTTATCCAATCTCTTCTTAAAAACTTCCAGTGTTGGAGCATTTAGAGTTTCTGGAGGCAAGCAGTTCCACTGGTGAATTGTTCTCACTGTCTGGAAATTCCTCCTTAGTTCTAGGTTGCTTCTCTCCTTGGTTAGTTCCCATCCGTTGCTTTTTGTCCCGCCTTCCGGGGCTTTGGAGGATAGGGTGGGTGAGCCCCTCTTCTGTGGGGCAGCCCCTCAGATATTGGAAGGCTGCTATCGTGTCTCCTCTGGTCCTTCCTTTCACTCAAGTACACAAGCCCATTTCCTGCAACTGTTCTTCCTATGTTTTAGCCTCCAGCCCCCTATTTCCCAGCAGCCCTCCCATCTGAGAGGACAGGACAACTCACGCTGAATTCAGTGGAATGATTTCCTTAGGAATCCTGCAAAACAAAAACACACTTTTCATTTTTGCTTTGAAAGACTGTGCAGATTTTAAATTGGAAGCACGCAGGCAGGAACTTGCCTTCCTGAAAAACAACAAGACCTTTAAAACACTTTATTAAAAATTAAGGATGAAAGCAAGGTTCATCTGGCATTCCCTCTTGGTTTAACCTCAGGGCCAGGTGGAGCTCGGCACAGCTACAGGTAGGCAGGCTCATGGCAGTGAAAGAAGCTCGGCGCCCATGGGTGTGTGGGTGCATCCTGAGGGGCTCGGGAGTTGCTCTGGGGCCTTTAATATCTGCTCTTCCAAGCACCAGAAGGCCTCTCTGAGAGGGAGATGTTGACTTCAGCCACTGGCTGACCCACTTCACAGGGTCGTTGTGGTGGAGAAAATAGGAGCAGGAAGGTGTGTTGGATATGTTTGCTGCCTTATTTGTACAACTAATAAAGGTGGGATAGAAATAAATAAAATAACTGAACTGCAAACTCCATGCTGCTAGGCAAGGGGAAGGAGAACCTAACCTCTCACCTCACCTAACCCAGGTTTCTCAACCTGGGCAACATTCAGAGGTGTGGACTTCAACTCCCAGAATCCTCCAAACACTTCAGTGTCATTCTCAGAGTTGCCAGATGGAGAAAAGCTGCCATAACCCTGGATTACTTCTGCCTCCAGAGCATGGAAAAGAGTGCCCAGCCTTGCTCCAGGCCTTTGGCCTACCTGTGTCCTCCAACATCCAGGAAAAGCATTGAAAAAACACAGGATTCCTGCCTTTAATCCTTTAAAAACCAGAGTAATCCCGCTTCCGGAAAGGTGCTCCCTCTGTTCCTCATTTGTTGCTTGTACCCCATTCCCTTCTGAGAAAACCTGCCCTCCCCTCCCTCCTTGCTTTAACCACTAGCCCTCCTGGTCTTTCGTGAACAATTAACTGGTGGAACTGCTTGCCTTCAGAAGTTGAGGGTGCTCAGTCACTAGAGATTTTTAAGAAGATGCTGGACAGCCACTTGCCAGGAATGCTCTAGGGTCTCCTGCTTGGGGAAAGAGATGGACTAGAAGACCTCCAAGGTCCCTTCCAACTCTGGTATTCAGTTCTGTTCTGTTCTAGGAGTCGTAGGCCCCCTGTTTGTAGCCCCCAATTAAACCTGCTTGCCAAAGTAAGGGCTCCAGCACACACCAAAAGCCCCCTCAGTGTGGGGGAGGGCAGGCGAGGGGGGGCACTCTAGTCAGCCCTGCCTGCTCCTCCGCAGAGCTAGGCTCAGCCCAAAGCATGACTCAGCCCCCTGACATGCCTGCCACGTTCCTGGCCAGTGACATCAAAGTGCTGTGTCAGACCCCGGGTTGGGGTTCCACCCCCTCCCTCCTCCCCAGCCAGCCAGACCAGCCAAGACGCCTCCCAGCCCAGCAGTAGCATCACTCACTGCTGACTTTCTCAGGAAACAGCCGGTCCCTGGACTTGAGGCTCTTGGAGCGGAAACCTCAAAGCCCCCACCGCATGGGGTCTCTGCAACCGGCACAGTCAGGCCTGAGAAAGGGCACCCCCCACTCTGCCTTCTGGCCTGTGGTCAGCTGGTCTGGAGCAGGGCGCTTGTGATGAGGGGCGGGAGGGCAGCTTGGTTTGAATCACATTGGGGGAGTGGGGGAGAGAAGAGGAGTTGTAGAGCATGCGCAAAATTAGGGAAGGCTGGGAGGTTTAGGGCCCTGTGTCACTGCGAGAACCTTGCAGGTTAAGGAACCAAACTCCACTTCCTGCCAGCAGTGACACCCCAGACAAGGAGTTCTGAAACAGGCTGTTTCTGTCCTCTGAGTCCGCAGTGGGGTCTCCTCAGCTGCCTCCTCAGTGGCCATTACTCATCCAAGGACATGCTGAGGTCACTCAGCATCCTTGCCAGGTGATGAATCAAGATGTCCAGAGCAGCATCGGACCCAGTTCTGGTGTCTGGAGCCTCTGGGTGTACAGGTGGAATGGGGGGTTGTGGCACCCACCTGGTGCAGGAGAGGGGGGCTTCATAGAGCAAGGAAGGGACAAGGAGAGGTGATCAAGCAGCAGGCTGAGCAGAGGGGTCTGCATCAGGAGCTGGTGAAGTCCGGACGGCAGCCAGGACTGTAAAGCCCAATCTTTCCCACAGGCATTAACGCCTGCGGGTGGGCGTTGGTCACATGGCCATGGCTGCCATTTTGAATTATCTTAAATACATGCCTGCCCCAGCACGCCCCTGTGGCTGGCCTTGGTCAACCAAGATCCAAAGGGTCAGGTCTGGTTAGTAGTGGGCTGGTTGCAAAGGATACTGCAGGGGTGTGCATCCAGGGCAACCTTACAAGCTGTGGACTTTAATTTCAGCATAGCTGGCTGGGGAATTCGGGGAGCTGAAGTCCACGGGTCTTCAAGTTGCCCTGGTTGGACACCCCTGCTGTGGGTGGTAGGGCTTGAAAACATTAGGAAGGCACCCCTTTTATAATGGGACATCCAACGATGCCGCTTCTACAACTCCCAGATGCCCAGCTGCGATGGCTAAATTTGAACTCTGCCCAGGTAGGAAAAGCTGACCCACCTGATGTGGGGAGGGGGCAGCCAGCACCCCTTTCAAGGCACAGAGTGCCGTGTCCTGCCAGACTTACCTGGAGTACCTGAGAACACTTCCTGCACACCTGGTGCTCCACTTTGCAAAGTAGGGGTGACCATTTGGGTGTCCCAGGCTTTCCGTCCAGTGGGGTCCTTTGGTCAGACAGCAGACAGGGTGGCAGGACAGGGCAAGAACCAGAATAGCCCAGCCTAGCCTGTCTGATTGCTGGTGGGGCAGGGGCTATATTTGGTCACCGGGCAAAACGTCCAGATCCCACTTTGTCATTATTTGTGTCTGGCCTGCTGCTGGCCAGGCCTTGTGTGATCTGCCAGAAGCTCTTGTGCTTTATTCCTTCTGTGGTTATGAGCCAGGCCGGGTGGAATGCAAACAACCGACCGAGTTAGAAAGTTTCTTGCCGCTGGGAACAAACGCCGCTCACACCCAGCCCCAGCCGAAACCGGAACAAGCTGTATACCAGAGTCTAATGATGCCTTATTTTTAAAATGCCAACCGCCCTGAAAAATAAACTCGGTACATGTTTGATAATAGTTGTGTCCCAAATGAGCTGTTCCCTTTGACCCACTTTTCTACCCACCTCAGATGTCAGAGGGAAGAGCACAAATTTTGGGCACATTCCTCCCCAAGGCCCCAAAGCCCACGCTCGAAGCTACCAGGATGGGGAAAGTGGCAAAGGAAGGCACTCTGTGTATGCCTAGAAGAACCTGCTGTTCTTTAATCATTCCTCCAGGGCCCCAAGAGATGCCTCGTTGAAGGAAGACTGTCAGAAGTCCAAAATCAGCCTGTGTGAACCCTCAGAGGAGACCATCAATGCAGCTTTCCAGATTTACCCAGGAGTAAGTCCCCTTTCCCCGCCCCCAAGCTTCTCCCTCTTAACTTTTGGGATTACACATTAACCAGCTGCTCAGAGGAAACAGTTCTTGATCTAAACAGCCAGCAGGTTACAAGGGCAAAGGTGAAGAGTTTACGTTTAAACCCATTTGGTTCCTGCTATTTCCCCCCTTCCCGCCCCTGGGAAGTCAGCCTGGAGCCCCCCCTCCTCCTGCCACACGCTCTGTGGGCTGCATGGGACTCGGCAGATCCACCCAGCTCTTCCTTAGCACGACGACAGTGTCCTCAGGGCGCATTTGCAAGACTTGTTCTGAGAAGGACGGATTATTGGCTTGCTGCTAAATTTATACGCGACTGCTCTACTTACAGAAATGCCTCCATTCATGGCTGGCATTCAGCTTCCAGTGCCCCCCCCTTCCCCTCCCCAAAGCACTTCCCAGCCAATGCAGCAGGAATTTTATCTCAGATCATGACCCACATTTCTGGAGGCCTGCAGTATTTTCACTTGCTCTGCCCAGCACATTGGACATGTTCTCTGCAAGAGCTGCCTGGATTTCCTGTTTCCTACCGAATTGGGGACAAACACCTTGCTGGAACAGAGCAGCACGGATCGTTCCTCCCTGCTCACATTCATGAACCCAGCAACCAAGGACCTCACTTGTGTTAGTTTAGCTCTGCAGAAAACAAAATCAAAACTTAGAGGTTCTGCCTTGCGTCGGGCACCAGAGTGCTATTATTACAGTCAGCGCAAGGCAGTGAATTCACACATTCAGCTGTCGGAGGTCCAGAAGTGGGCCAATCCCACACTCGTGCACACCCTGCAGCCTCAAGCAATCTGCAGTCAGCAGCCCCAGTGCCATTCTGCACAGATGAGGGCATCCATCAGACGGGGGCCGGGGGGAGCAGTCTCCAAAGAAGCCGAAGGCAGATTCTCCCCTTCGCGCAACTCAGCCCTGGTTTCTCCAAAGGTCCCAAAGCAGAAATTGCCCCTTCCAGGAAGGTTGTGGGGGTCCCAAAAAGCAGGCGCCTTGTCACCAGGCCAGGCCTTGCCATTCTGTCTCCCTGATTTAAACATGGATATAAGCTCAAAACATGTTTTGGAATTTCTACTGCTGAGCATGCTGATTGGCAGTAGAATTCAAATACTAATTCAAAGCCAAAGAAAACCAGATGATCCCAGCTCAGCAAATCTTCTGCAGGCAGGCCAGTAAGCAGATGTTCTCCAAAACACATCTGGAATAGATCAGAAGGCTATACCTGAAGGGGAAAGGCTTAGCTGGCTCACTCCACAGATTACAGAGGGAAAGAGGCCACCAGGCTAGCATGGAGACCCACCTCATCCATCATCCTACCCATCAGCCTGTGATGTATTGCTGTGGTGGGGACCTCCAGGCCTTTCACCCAGAAGGAAGGATGCCTGAGCCTTTCCCAGGCAAAGGGTGGGGCTTTCCTCGGGTGATCCCTTCCTCTGTGCAGGGACTCCCTGCCTGGGCAAGGTGGTTTCCCTTTTATTCAGCTCTTGGAGTCAGTGTCTGCCTTTCTGTGGCTGAGTTCACATGACGCTCTGAACAGCCCTCAGGGGCAAAAGAAGTAGGCTAGGGGTCAGTGAGTTCTGCAAATCCAAGCGCTGGAGTGAGCTGTGATTTAGCTAAATGTGTTCCATGCACCCCTTTCAACATAGCTTCTCCCCTCGTATTTCACTGTAATTAAATGTTGGTAAGCAGCCCAGAGTTGCCCTGTAGTGAGATGGGCAGCAAATACATTTAATAAAGAAACAAAGAAACAAGCAAGCAAGCCAGCCCTGTTTAGCAGGGAGAAAATGAATCTCAGCCCCTGAGATTCACAGGTCTCTCCGTGGCTCCATTCTGCCTGACTCCAGACCCCGTGACACCCCCAGCCACAGGCAAGACCAGGCTGGCTCTCCTGGAAGTGGAGGAAGGTGTGAATGTCTTATCTAAGCTCCAGAAAGGTCAGGTAAGGGAGGGGTTGTGCAGAGATGCAAAGCGAAATGAAGTTCCTGCCTTTCTCCCTCCTCAGACAGGCTGCAGCAAACTGGAATATCTTCGAGGCAGAGGGGGGGATTTCCAGCCCCTCCTTGAAACATTAACTCTTCTTGGCTTAGCAGGCTGGGAAGCTGCTGGGGGTTGAGGGGGGGTTGAGTTCCAGGAGGGAAGGGCATGATTTTGGAATGCATCCATCTTCCTGGTGGAGTTAACCATGTCTTGTTCAATTAACCCAGTTTATATGAGCTTGGATAACACAGACCCAGAACCCCCACAAGCAGGATTAAAACACAGACCCAGCTAAAGAGTATTTGGTTACCCTGGTTGACCCAGCCAAGTGCAGTTTCAGATGGCAGATCCTTTAGAACCACCTCTGTAAAGTGGCAAAGGGGTGATCTGGGTAGAAATGGTAATAAATCTGATTACGGATGAAATCGCACCTGGAGGTTAGGAGGTCTGGACGCCTGCTGGTCTCCTGAGGGGTTTGGGACCTACACAAAGCTGAATGCAGACCACGCCTCTGGTTGAAGAATAATACAGAATAAAATACCGCACATTTTCGTGCACTTGGCCAATCACTTTCAGCTTTAAGGTGCTAGTCCTCCTTGCTGTGGCTGTGGGAATGTGGGTCATAAACCGAGCCGCATCTCACGGCGATGAGGGTCTGAAAGCTTTGACACCCGAACTGGGGGCTGGGCGTGGAGAGGGAAGCCGCTGTCCCAAAATCCTTTCAGGCTGTCTTTGGCGGAAAGGCCGCCCTCCTTTCATCCCGGGGCCACCTACATTAAGGGCCCTTCAGGGGTACGATATTTACTCCTCCTCCTGGCTGGGCGGGGGGCGGCGTCGGGGCGCAGAAGGGCGCTCACTTGGTGCCCAGCCGAGAGATTCGCCTCTCGCGCCGTGCACCAATTGTCCGCGGCGGCCAGAAGCAGCCTCCCCTCTGCGCTCTTTCCCTGCCCGCCGCGGAGCTTTCATGCATTTTCTAGAATATAGTAAAAGTTTCTATTAATACCCAACAAAAGCCGCGCGCGCTCAGGGGGCTGATCAGCGCGGCTGGCGAGGCTGCAGAAGCGCGGCTTAGCAGAAAGGGATTCCCTCTGACGTATTGCTAAGGATACCAAACAAACACAGCACAAGACCAAATATGGTTAATTGCGTCACACAGGAACACCCGTAGGGCGGAGCGAGGGATCCCCTGCTTTAGCGCTTGAAAAAGACCCCCTTGCCGGGGCCGCCGAGAGACCCTCCCGGGCTGGAGGAGCAGCAGGAACTGGAGATAGCAACCGCTCGAGTTTGAGGCGCGGAGACGGCCCCGGAGCCCGGTTTCGGCAACCCCAAAGGGTCTTCTCTTGGTGACGTGAGCCCGCCCCCTTCCTTGTATAAATAAGCCGCACTGTCGACCGCGCTTCATTCATAAGATTTTGACCCGCGACGGAGACGGAGCTGCGAGGGACCCCCGCGGTGGACTCCCCTTTTCGCCCGCATCCCCGTGGCCGCCGCGATCAGAGCCGAGGCGCCGGGCTTTACAGGCGCTGCAGGAATCGGAGGCAGGAGCGCTCCACCCGGGAACCAGCGGACTTGAGCGGACGCTTCCACCGGCTGTGCCCAGCCTCTGCCACACGTGGATCTAGGACCGGGCGAGCTCCCCGCCGCTCAGGGCGCCGTCTCCCCCCCAGGCACTGACAGCCGGAGGGGGAGGAAGAAGGAGCGGCCAGCCGGCAAGTTCGGAGGCAACTTCGCCAGCCCGACCTCGCGGCGGCGGCGGCGGCGGCACTCTCGGCCGGCCGCTCGCTCGCTTGCTGGCCGCGCTCGCCCCTCATCTTGGCTTCCAGGCGACCCCCGCGCGGCCGCGGCTTTCTGCCTGCGCCCCCGAGGGAGATGTATCAGGGCTTCCCCGGAGACTACGACTCCGCCTCCCGGTGCAGCTCGTCCCCCTCGGCCGAGTCCCAGTACCTCTCCTCGGTGGACTCCTTCGGGAGCCCGACCGCCGCCGCCGCCGCCGCCGCCGCCTCGCAGGTAAGGGACGGGGTCGCCCGGCTGCGGGCTTTGGGGGGGGGCTCCCTGGAGGGCAGCGCGGGTGGTCCGATCCCAGTCTTTCCTTCGCTCCCCCCGCCCCCCGCTCCTTTCCCGGCCAAATTTGGAGCGTCCGCTCCGTTCCTCGCCACTAATTGCCCATCGCGGGCGGCCGTTCGGTGCGGGCGAAGCGTCTTTCTCCGGGCATCCGGTCGCCGTTCCAGGGGTTGCAAAGGGGGTCGCCACCCTCCCCCCAAGTCCTCCCCATCGTCCGAATTCAACTCTTTTTCCCCTTCCCTCCACGCACGCGCGCTGGAGGAGAGGCGAGAATGCGAGGAGAAAGGGAGGCGGGGTTGTGCGTAACGCATGACGTACTGGAACGCTCCGTGCTGACGTGAGGCACGTAGGGCGCGTTTTCCTCCCCCTCCTCCTCCCCGAGGCGCGCGGGTTATTTTGGAAAGCTGGCCCGCCCCCGTTGCTAAGGGGAGGGGCAAGGCCGAGGGCCGCGCGGATTGGTTGAGCGGCTTCCCAGCCGCGCCCCCTCCGACCTGCCCCTCTGCCAGCTGAGTTCTCAGCGGCTGCCCGGCATGGTCCCTACGCGGGCGGGAGGCTCTTGCGGGGCTGCCCGGACGGGTGTCTGCCATGCCGGCCCTGCCCCGAGGGCCCCCGAGGGGGGGCTCTTTGGCTCGCCCCCCCCCGCGGCGCCGGACCACCTGCTCGCTGTGGATGATGGGTCTCGAGGGGCAGCCCTGTGCTCCCGTCCCTGCCCGGCTCAGGGGACCCCGAGGATCCCCCGGGTCTGGGAGACGGAGGGTGCCCACTTCCCGGTCCAGGCGCGGCCCCGCGGGCTGATCTTGGCTGGCCCAAGTGAAGCGCTCGGAGGAGCGCTCGGGGTGCGAGTGAGCCCCCGTTCCCGGCCATGGCTTGATGGAGCCGGCTTTTGGCTTCCAGGGCCAGCCCTGAGCTCTGGTCCGCGGGGCTCCCTGGCTGAGGGTGCGGCTGTGGAGCGGGTGTCCCTGGGGACCAGCCTCCCCAGCCGCTGCCTAGGACGACATGCCAGTCCCTTCTGGCTGGTGCCCACCCCCCGGGTTTGGGGTCCTGCATGCCTGGTAGAGGAGCAACGCAAATGGGAGCTGCTCTGCTCGAGTGGAAGCGCCTTGGGGGGGGGCAGTTCAGCCAGGGAAGTGCTCCCTGTTCTCCAAAGCAGACCCCCACAATGAGCACCTGACCCTTTGCTTCCCTCCAGGAGTGCAGCGGCCTTGGGGAAATGCCCGGATCTTTTGTGCCAACAGTGACTGCCATATCCACAAGCCAAGACCTCCAGTGGCTGGTGCAGCCTACCTTGATTTCCTCAATGGCCCAGTCTCAGCAGCAGCAGCAGCAGCAGCAGCAGCAGCAGCAGCAGCAGCCGCCGCCTTCGGGGCCGCCCCCACCCACAGTGGACCCCTATGACCTGCCTGGCCCCAGTTATGCTGCCCCAGGAATGGGTGTTTATGGGGCTGGCCCTTCGACTGCCCCTGTGACTGCGGCCACCCCGCCTCGGTCCAGCAGGGCCCGGCCCCGAAGGACACGGGAAGAAACGGTAAGCGGCTTTTCCTTCCTCGGCCAGGAGATCACGAACTTATTTCCCTTTGCTTGCTAAAATTTTGAGATCTCCCAGCATGTTGGAATCTCCCAAAAGAGATTCCCAGTTTCTGAATTGTCTCCTTGGAAGTTAGGATGCCTTGGGGGGAGGCCATAATGTAGCTAGAAGGGGGACTTCCCGAGGACTTCCCTCCCCCACTTCAACGTTCACCATTGAGAATCCATTGTGAGTGTTCTTATAAAATGGGAATTGTGCGGAGCGCCCCGGTCACAAAAACACACAAAAGCAGGTTCACCTCAAGAAGAATAGAGCAGCTGACAGGCAGCCCCCTTCCCCATTCTGTTCTCTAAGAAGGTCTTGGGAGGAAAACGGGTTAGGACACCAATGGGTGCTCTGCAGGTTGCTAAGCTCCCATTCATTTTTTGAAAAATTAAAACAATCTGGAAAACCGAACTTCCTGGCGCAGTGAGTTTGATGGGTCCCAAAAGTCATCTTGATGATCTTTTATGGCTTCAAATGCTACTTTGGGAGACCAGGAAATCCAGAGGACAAGTTCTGCTGGCTCCAAATTTGAGGCCCAACAGAAGTTCTGGTGACACTGAACCAAATGCTGCAGTAACCAAATTGGTCGAGTTGTGGCTGTATTATTTTGATTCGACATGCCTTGAGGAAGAGATGTGTGTGATAAGGCAGAGAGCTCCAACCTTGGCAACTTTAAGACTTGTGGACTTCAACTCCCAGCATGCACTGGCTAAGGAATTCTGGGAGTTGAAGTCCACAAGTCTCAAAGTTGCCAAGGTTGGAGACCCTTGTTGTAAGGCACACAGATGCTCTTGAATTTCATGGGGAAAAAGCCATTTTATGTTACCTCCTTTCCTGCCCCAATTTAGAGCCTTATCAGTTTAGAAATACACTCTACCAATTTATTTAATGTACAGGTTTTATAGCCCACCTTACCTAAAAGACTCTGGGTGGGTTACAAGGCATTAAGGTTATGAAAAGCAAGCCTAGGAATAAACCAATGTGATAAAAACCAGACAATCATAAAACAACCCAGGAAAACTGAACTGGGGTTGAAATGAATTTGCTTTCAAGATCTTCAAAAACCCAAGTGTTCCAATAGGCCGACTGGCCGGCTGTTTGGTTTGTTCCTTGCTTGGATGCTTCTGTCTCCCCTCCCTGCCTCCCCCTCCCCATCTATCCATCATAAAGGATGATGGCGCAGTTCCATCTTCCCGTCCGTGTTTTGGGGGGAGCCTTTAACTTGGCCCCCTGTTGCAAATATGTGCCAGGCGCCCCAGGAAGCCCCTGGCCTTGCAATGGCAGCCGATGCCTGATCTGCCCCTCCTCTCTGCTTGCACAGCTGACCCCTGAGGAGGAAGAAAAGCGCCGGGTGCGCAGGGAGAGGAACAAGCTGGCGGCCGCCAAGTGCCGGAATCGACGCCGAGAACTGACCGACCGGCTTCAAGCGGTGAGTTTTGGTGCAAGCGGGGTGTGTGTGTGTGTGTGAGTTACAGTTATCCTTGTTCTGGCCTCATAAAGCCCCCAGGAGGGAATCTGGTGTCTTGTCCCTGCGTAGAGCTTGCCCCATGGGGCGCATGTTGTGAACCCTCCCCTTTCATGAGGGCTCTGTGGGAGCCCCATCCAGGCTGATTGTGTCCCTCAAATGTGATTCTGTCTCTGAAGTTGAAGGCTGTGGCCATTCGGACCTTCCTTAAGCAAGGAGCCAGTTGTCAGGACAGATCCCGGGCCCTGGGTTACTTCACCTGGAGAGGGCTTATTCTAATCTATTGGGGGCCTCGTCTTTAGGCAGAGGGATGTTTTATTTTGAATGAGAATTGCTCATTTTTTTATTGCAAGGGGGCAGGGGTGTCTGCAGGGTGCAGTCAAGAAGTCAAGGAGGCAGCCCCAAAGCTGCCATTACAGCTCCTAGAAAGCTGGCAGAGCTTCTTCCGCTGTGCTGATGCCGATGCCGCCTTGACTTTTCTGACCACACTTCGCAAAAAGTTTCCTGAAAGTTTGGGGGTGATGCTGCTCCACCAGTCCTCTGAAGTGGAATGCTCCAGCAGGGAGATGCTGCTGGGGCACCGCTCTGGGTCTTCCCGTAGCGCACCTGGGGTGGCCGAGGAAGGGATCCCCTTGGACCTTCCCCTTCTCCTGCGCTCATGGGCCACTTGGGAGAAGGAGAAGCTTCCCCTGCCTCCCTCATCAGGATTCGGCGGGGTCTGCTCCAACAAACCACCCTCCAAGCCAAGTCCACAAATAAGGACCCCCACTGAAGCCCCACGCCCTTCCCCTGGGAAAGATCGCAGTCCCTGCACCTTAAAGCAGGGGGGGACCTGGAAGGTAGGGATTGGGAGGGGGTGAGGCAGGATCCCACCGATTATTAACGCTTCCCTTGAGCTGCGTCTCCCGATGGGCCTGGAAGGAGGGGACGAGACGACCAAGAAGGAGGCGCTGCTTGGGGCCCACTTGGTTGCCCCCCCTGCTCCAGCCCCGGCCTGACCTGGTGCTGCCTCTTCCCCAGGAGACGGACCAGCTGGAGGAAGAGAAAGCTGAGCTGGAGTCGGAAATTGCGGAGCTGCAGAAGGAACGGGAGCGGCTGGAATTTGTCCTCGTGGCTCACAAGGGCAGCTGCAAAATCCCCTACCAGGACATCACAGAACTGAGTGGGCAGCCTGGCCCCTCGGCAGAGGTCAGCGCCCTGGCCATGCCGGTCAAAGAGGACCCCTTTGGGCCCTCGGCCCCGTACTCCTCGGTGCCCCTGCATTACCAGCAGGCTCTGGGCGGACTCCCGGCCGCAGCCCCGGCCCCGGCGGAGGTAGCGTTTTCTAGTTCTTACTTTAGCCATGGTGAAGAGCTGACCGACCCGTACCCGGTTAACCCTTCCTATACGTCTTCGTTTGTGTTCACCTACCCAGAGGGAGCCACCTGTGGAGCCAGCCACCAGCGGAACGGCAGCAGCGACCACTCCCCGGACTCTCTGAACTCTCCCTCGCTCCTTGCTTTGTGACACTCAAACCCCAACTTGCGCCTTTGGGTCTAGCCTGCCAGCCCACCCGCCCCTGCCAACGCCGGGCTGGGTGAAGGGGGCCGGAGCCCCAATGCGCCTCGGCGCACCGCTATCGCCTGGGAGCCTCTAACCCGCTCTGCTGCAGCTGCGGCCACCGCCTCTAGCCCTTGCGATGCGTTCTCATTCCCTCCTTGGGGGTGCAGCACACAGTGGAGGAGCCGATGGTTGTCCTTTGGCCAATTCCCACTTCGAGAGGAGAAAGGGGGATGTTTCTGGGCTGTGAGTTGGTTCCCCCTCCTCAGAGGGCGCCCAGCCCACCTTTTCCCCTGGAAACAGGATTTGCCTTCTACTGAATTGGGACGCTTGGTGGATCTGGACGATGCCTTTTCTCTCCACACTTCATCACTGTTTCTGCCAAGGGCTGCCCTGAGGAGAGGAAGCTTAAGGGGGAAGAGACCCTCCCTGTGCTGCCCCCACCCAGCTCATGTCTTGTGGTGGCTTTATGAACTGTGTTAGCTGCATGGTTTTAAAACAGGCACTTTACCCTTTCGCTAGTCAGCTTGGCGTCCCGCGTGTTGGATCTCTCGGGCTACGTTTCTACAGGATCTGCTTCCTCTAGAATGAAAAAGCCACATTAAGTGGCCAATCAGGGCAGACTTTTTGTGAATTATTTGGGCACATTCCTGCTGAAAGCTTTTGTCATATTAACGTGGGCCAAAACGTTGCAGCCTTGCTTCTTAATCGCTCATGGACTTCTGCAAATTGTAAGGCTGCTCTTGGGCATTGGACTCTTTGAGGTCTGGGATGATATTTCTTGCGTGGGCATTCAACTCTCCCTGAAACCTTCAGCCAAGCAAATTAACTGTGCCATCAAGTCAGTGTTGACTTTTAACGATCTATTCTGGTTTCCAGTTTTGGAAATGGGAATGATGGGGGATATAAAAAGCAGTTTATCTGGAAGGAAATGGCAAAATCTGAAACTTTTGAGAAGCCAAAGGAAAGTGGGACCTGCAAAAAAACCCCAAAGCAGCTGAGATTTTTCTTGCCCTGCTGTTGTAGATGGGTTGGCCACTCCCTGCCAGGCCCAGGCGGTGTTTCTAGTGAGTCCATCTGTCCAGCAGGCTTGACCAGTGGACTTTCTGCATTCCCTGGAAGGGATTCACTTCCCTTTGGCCACCTTGCTCGCTCTGTTTCTTTGACGGGCAAAAGCAGGGAGGGTCCTGGCTTCTGGGAGGGGTGGGGGTGGGGTGGGGGTTGGGTCTGGGTGACAAATACTGTGAAGGGACCTCTGCAAGTGACCGCTTTCCCTGCAGTTGGGAACTAGGTATCTGCTTCCTGACCTTGGCCAGCTGGACCTCAAACTCATTGCATTATCCCACTTCGGACGGCCAGCTGCTGCCCCTCTGCTCTCAGGCCAGGCTTCTGGGCTGCCCAGGAGTCCAAGAGGGGTCCATCTCTGCTGCTTTACTGGTAGTGTGGAGTGTGACCCCCTCAACTGCTCACTGCCTCTGCCTCCCCTGCCGTGGTCTAATCACACTGCTGCTTTTCCAGGCCTGTGGCATGTAGGCTGCTTCTCCTGGCCGGGGGCTCTTTCTTGCCCCACCCGAAGGCCGCTTGGGCCCCCCAGCCCCTAGCTGTGCCAAGTGCGCCTTCTTTGAGAGCATCAGCCCTTCTGAGCCTCCCACCCAGGGCCCTTTCCGTTTTGTGCTGGGGGTCCTCAGCTGCTCTGCATTTGTGGGGTGTTTTGTGCCGCCTGCTCTGTTCTGTGCCTCTGGTTAACCTCCCCTCGAGTGTGTTTCTGGACTGAGAAAGCTGCTGTGCTGCTTCTTGGCTCCCTAGAGCTCACCATGATGCTATTCAGAATGTTTCCAAAACTTTTTCTTGTGACCAAGCTTTGGATGTTGTATTTTTTTTAATTATTTTATTTTTTTAACCTATGGACTTTTATTTAACCAGCTTTTTTAAAAAAAGAAAAACAAAACAGATTCTTGCTGGGGTTGGGGGAATATGTTTATTTTTAATTATTGTTATTTACCCCTTCGTGCTGTAATATTTTTTTGTGATGTATTTGATGAAGCAATCCGAGAGCCAGTAGAGGAAAGGCGAAGTTTGGCCCCTGCTTTGGCCCTCCTGTCCTGCACTTAACTTAATTGGTCAGCAAAATAGCAAATAAAGACAGCTTTGAAAAAAATGCACTTTTTATGATGGATATATGATCTATTTTTTCAAATTCATGTAAAGAAAAAAAAATGAGGTGCAATAAAAGATCTCAAGCCGTAGATCTGCCTGGCTTTCTCCACACTGATACCCGATTGCCCGTTGCTGTCACCCTCGGTGTCCTGGGTAGGCTTGGGTGGTGAGAGGCCTTTTCAGGGGACTCTCTGTATCACCCCAAGATCCATAGTCTTTGTCACTCCTGTTTTAAAACAAGCATCTTTATTATCTGGTGGTGTCTTCTAAGGTTTAATCTTCTGGGATTGTTGAGGTAGAGTCTTGTTGCATATGGAAGCTCCACTTAGCGGTGAAAACCTATGGTAAATAAGCCACCCTTGCATAGAGAAGGAAAGAGAGCATCAGCTTCTCTATGCCTTAGCAGCACTTGAGAAGTGGCTGGCTGCCTCCTGCTGGGACTCCTGCGTCCTGCCCAGTCCGGCCTATGGCCCTTGGGGGCCCTGCAGATCCCCCACCCGAGTTGTGCAGTGCTGCCCCCTGCTCACTTTAGCTCCTGAGCCTGGATAATGGTGGCCACCAGACCTGCCGTGATGCAGCCCGGTCAGTCTGGATCAACATATTCCCTTGCAGCTGTTTGCAAGGTCTAATACAGGTGGACCTCTCATTTAGTGATTGCTTGAAGTTACAAAAGCACTGAAAAAAGTGATTTATGATCGGTTTGACACGATCATTGCAGCATCCCCATGGTCATGTGATCAAAATCCAGACACTTGGCAACTGGCATGTACTTAGGGCAGTTGCACTGTCCTGAGGTCATATGATCCCCTTTTGCGACCTTCTGACAAGCAAAGTCAATGGAGGAGCCAGATTCACTTAACAACCATGTTATTAGCTTAACTGCAATGATTCCCCTAATAACTGTGGTAAGGACGGTCGTAAAATGGGGCAAAAACCCATAACAACTGTCTCTCTTAGCAACAGAAATCAAGGGCTCAGTTGTGGTCACAAGTGGAGGACTGCCTGTAGGTTCCAGTTGTGGTTGAGATGTTGTGGTCCTTGGGCTCCCTCTGCTGGCCACACTCCCAGCCAAGCTGGATGGAGACTGACCAATAGGCCAAGTTATTTTGGACTGCTAGTGACCACGTACCAAGAATCTCTCCCTAACCTTCCCTCTTCAGGTCTTCCAACCATGTCCCTATCACCCTCATATCCGGGTCCCTCCACTTGGCAGCCGGTCACTGTCCTCTCTTTCCTTCCACCCTTCCCAGCATCAGGGAGTTTGGTCCTCATGATGCAACTTGGCAAAGATGGATTGTTGTGGGGATGTTCCATTAATCTTGCTTTTCCTCCAGGACAAGGGCCCCCAAACTTGGCAACTTTTAAGACTTGTGGACTTCAACTCCCAAAATTCCCCAGCCAGCTATGTTAGCTGAGGAATTCTGGGAGTTGAAGTCCACAAGTATTAAAGTTGCCAAGTTTGGAGACCTCTGCTCCAGGAGATCCAAGTGGCACATACTATATTTCCCTCTCCTGTATTTTCCCAACCACCACAATGAGAAATAGGTGCACTGGGTGAGGGGCTGTCCCAGAATCTCCCCAGGATCGAGTGGTTTTTGTACCAGGGTCTTCCCACTCTTTGTCCAACCCATGCCTCAAAGTCCTGGGGTGAACCAGGGAAGGCTGGTGGGCACAGGTGGCACATGGTTTCCATCACCCACTGGTGATTGTTCTAGGCCAGGGGACTCCAAAACTGGCAACTGTTTAAGGCTTGTGAACTTCAATTTCCAGAATTCCTCAGCTGGCTTAGCTGGAGTTGGAAGGGACCTTGGAGGTCTTCTAGTCCACCCCCTGCTCAGGCAGGAAACCTTGTATCATTTCAGACAAATGGTTCTCCAGTCTGTTCTTGAAAACCTCCACTGATGGAGCACCCACAACTTCTGAAGACAAGCCATTCCATTGGTTGATTGTTCTCATTGTCAGGAAGTTTCTCCTTAGTTACAGGTTGCTGCTCTCCTTGTTCAGTTTCCATCCGTTGCTTCGTGTTCTGCCTTCGGGTGCTTTGGAGGATAGATGGACTCTGTCAGAGAACTGCGCAGCCGGTGTCCAAATGGAGTCCGAGACGCTGATATGAACTTGTAGTTTTAAATAAATACAGTTTACAACTATATACGGTATATATATAGTTAACTAGATAGTCAGGCAAGCAGGAGTGTAATTCTGGAAGTCCACAAATCATAAGGAGGCCATCTGTCCCTCCCCTGAGGTAAATCAACACAGCAGGAATACCATGAGGTAAATTCTACACACCCAGGAAAAAGGTGGGAAAGAAGGAAACGCCCCCTTTACACTCAGAGCAACCAATCACAGCTCAGATTGCCTCACACAGTGGGCAATCAATTAGCTACCAAGGTGTATTCCTACTCATTGTCAACCCTTCACTGCTCCAACTGTTGAATATCTTAACAGGCGCTGCCTTCTTTATGGCAACCGCTCAGATATTGGAACACAAGTCTTAAAAGTTGCCAAGTTTCAAGGCCCCTGTTTTAGGCAAATCCCCACCCACCAATCACCGGTGTGGAAACTCAACCACTTGCAAGAATAAAACTAGGACGAGATTTACTCATCACCTCGCACAATTTCAGCAACACGGACTGGCAAAAGGCATTCTGGCCCCAGCTTTTGTGGCTTGGACATTAAGCCCCTGCAGCCTCCAACTAGACTTTATGACTTGGTATGGAGGAGGAGCAAAAAAAGGAACTTTGGCAAGGAGACACATTCACACACCCACACAGTGCACCACAACCACAAGTGAAGACTCGGGAGACTAAGCGGTCATGCATACCCATTTTTTTCTCACAACTGTTTTTATTAAAGTGTAAATATCCAGGCAAAAAGAACCGGCTGCACCCAACCCGCCAGCTGATCAGCCAAGCCGCAGCCCAGCTCGTGATGAGAGGCGGGGGTGGGGGGAACAGCTACAACATCCCACAGAAAGGGGGCAGAGGTGGTCCTGCCCAACCTCGAACAGCTCCTTTTCCTCAAGAGGGAAGGATGTTCCAGGTTGGCCAGCCTCAACTCAGGACCCGGGACAAACACTGCAGGCAGGAAGAGGAGGAGGAAGTCGCCAGGACATGGAGGGAGAAAGAGCATGGGATGCTAGCCCCTCGGCTCTTGGTTGACAAATCCTTGGCTGTGGGCTGGGGAGGGGGCTTCTCTCAGCCCCTGCCCCCCCAGGAGGAAAAGAGGCAGCCCTTCACAGCTTCCCTGAGCCTCTGCAACTGCAGGGCTGAGATGCAAAGGGATGGTGGTCCTTCCCCCCCTCCCCCCCTTGCAAGGGTTCCCCAATTTCTCAGGGGTGGGGGAATCTGAAGGAAAACCAGCCACTGCCCAGCCCCTCCAGGCCAGGGAGAGTGGGAGAGGAAGGGTCACTACTGCAATGGCTGGGAAGGGGAAGTGAGGAAGAAGAAGAAGAAGAAGCAGGGTGTGCGTTGTCGTTTGCATCTGTGTGCGCAGGGAAGAGAACCACCACTGAGACCCGTCATTCTGCCTTCGCTTTTGCTGTTGGCAATATGGCCAGCATCCTGGGGAGAAAAAGAGAAACTGAGCCAGCCAGCCAGCCGGCGGAGGTGTTTTGCCAAGTCTATCGTGGAAGGGACCTTGGAGGTCTTCTAGTCCAACCCCCTGCTCAAGCAGGAGACCCTGTGACTGAAGTGCCCAACCTTGGCAACTTTAAGACCTGTGGACTTCAACTCCCAGAATTCTCCCGCCAGCACAGCTGTGCCATTCCAGGCAAATGGCTGTCCAACCCCTTCTTAAAAGCCTGTTAAAAGCCTTACAAGCTTCAGTTTAAGCCTGAGGGCGAAGCACAGACCATCCTGAGCACCCCATCAATATGTCTTCCTTAGACCCTTTGGGGTCCATTGCTGCTATTTTAAAAATGTTTTCATTCATTCCAGTTTCTTTCCCCCAAGAAATAAGGCAGAAATAACTATCCTTTGAGAAGTATTTTGCAGGCTCACATATTGGATCCAAAGTAAAAAATAAGTTAAGGAAATTAAGCCCAGAGATGGGCAGCATATGCATGAAATAACTAAATATTATATCACCAGTACACAAAGAACGGAGCCCAAGGTCTTCAAATGGCTTATTCCCCACCCGCCTTGCCCCGTTCTGTTCTGTGGGAATATTTTGAACTTACTTTGCTCTGAGGTTACTCAACTGGTTCCTCACCAGTTCTACATACTGGTCGATCTGCGCCTGAATGGAGGAGGGAGGAGAAACAGGGATGACCCCTCCGAAAATAAGAACACGGAACTAGCTGTTGCTCTGCCCCCTCCTCTTGCTTCGGAAAGCCTGCTACTCAGAGTCAGGCCATGGCAGCATGATCAAAATTCGGCCGCTTGGCAACTGACTCATATTTATGACCGTTGCAGCGTCCCTGGGGATCACGCAATCTGCTTTTGTAACCTCCTGACAAGCAAGTCAATGGGGATACCGGATTCACTTAACAACCATATGACTAACACAACAACTGCAGTGATTCACTTAACAACTAGGGCAAGAAAAGTTGTAAAATGGGACATTTAACATGTGTCTCACATAGCAACAGAAATTTTGGGCTCACTTATGGTTGTAAGTCCAGGACTATTTACTCCACTTTTATATAGGATTCTATTGTGTCATGTTTTATTCTGTATATGACCTGGGGCTTAAATAAGCAACAATAAATATTTAGCAAAGCAAACACAGCAGCAGGAATGAATTCTGCTCCAGTCCTTTTTTAATGCCAGTTGTGCGTTTCAGCATCTTTCTGCTACCTCAGAGGTAGGTACTCACCTGATGCTGCCTGTAGAGCAGAGGGAAGGTAAATGCACTTATCACACCTGTGGAAGGAAAGGAGGGGGTGAGTCTCTTATTACTGCAGGACCCCACCCCACCCCGAAAGGCACTGTCTGCCCAGACCCTCCCCTTACCGAGTATAAGCAACGTCAGACCATTGAAAACAGCTCCCACGTAGGTGAGGACGTAGAACAAGAAAGCAAACTGAAAAAGACAAAAGGCAGAGCTGGCTGAGACCCCAGGAAGGAAAGGCGGAGGGTCCCATCCTGCCAGGGCTCTGGAAAGTCAGGTGCCCAGCCTGTACCCACCCCATCAGGAGGAAGCAAACTGGGTCAAAAGTGAGGTGCATGACACAGTTGGCTTTTCGACACATCCTCGTTGACTCTAGGCCCAACAAAGTCTATGTGGCAAAAGGGATGAATGTTGCCTGCATCTCTGTGACTGTTTATTGCATCTTTAAGATGTGTGGACTTCAACTCCCAGAATTCCCCTACCCAGGCTCACCTTGAGGGACTCCACCATGTCATCCACCAAGAAAAGGCGCTGCAGAGTCTTTGTGCCCCAGGAGACATGATGCACCACCCGCTCAGTCAGCCGCTCCAGCTGTTCTTTGGACAGCCCAAAGTCTGCATCCAGCTGGGCCCTGGCAGGCGGGAAGAGAAGGGAAGGGAAGGGAAGGGAAGGGAAGGGAAGGGAAGGGAGGAAGGGAGGAAGGGAGGAAGGAAGGAAGGAAGGAAGGAAGGAAGGAAGGAAGGAAGGAAGGAAGGAAGGAAGGAAGGAAGGGACACTCAGCCAAACCCATACCTGGCTGTCTTGCCTTCCCCCTCCAAACTGGGATCCCTGGAAGCCCAAGAGTCGGGGAGACCAGCCCGTCCCCCTTGGCTGGATCTTCTGGGGCTACCTCAGCAGCCCCCTTGCAGGGAAAGGCAAGGGACCTGCACCCACCCACTTCAAACTGGGGGAGGGCAACATCCCTGGTGCCTGGGGGGCTGTCTTGCTGGAGCCCCTCCAGCAGCAGCCCTCCCCCCAGAAGTCAGCCACACAAGCTGAGCATGAAGACACCCCACTGGCAGGCTCTTCTCTTAGTGCCCCCGGCCTTTCCCCACACCCTGCAAGCATCCCAGGCATCCCGTCTTACTCACTGGAAGGGGTGGTGCCCGTCTCCCCGCCGGACCAGCTGCAGCACTTTGCTGTATCCCCTGAGCGAGATGGTGATGGCGAGGGCAGCCAGGGAGAGGTAGGAGGCCACGCTGATGATGCTGAAGTGCATCAGGCAGAGCAGGGCCACCATCAGTGCCGTGAATGCCAAGGCCGATTTGCGGGTGTCCCGCCAGTACACCAAGTCGGCCACTGCGGGCGAAGCAGAATAACAATAACAGAGTTGGAAGGGACCTTGGAGGTCTTCCAGTCCAACCCCTGTTCAAGCAGGAGACCCTGGATCAGGGGTATCCAGCCTGGGAACGTTGAGATTTGTGGATTCAACTCCCAGAAGTTTGGTTTCAGATAAGAAAAGAAGAAAAAGTCAGCCTGGACCCCAAACTGTGTATATCCTGGAAATGGGGGGCAGGGGGGCCGAATAAGACGCCTATGAAGCCCCTCCTCCACCCATGTTTAATGTTAAGCAAAGTATGCTCCATCCTCAAACCAAGAGCAGAGGGCCTATGATTAAATAGGACACAGCTGCTGTTTCTGCTTAGATTTCCTGTCCTCTAAATATTTGCTCTCTTGTGGTCCAAGGCCCAGGTTTCCTGACAGATGCCAGTTGAAGCACCGGCCTGGTCTGGTTACCCGCTTCCCATTCAAGGATGCAGGAGGGGGCAACCTCAACCCCCAGCAGCGCCTCCCCAACCCACACTGGTGCAGCTACCTGGCTGCAAAAAGGCACTTTGGGGGTTTCTCCCATCCCCCACCAAGCTCTAAGCTCCTCTGCATGTTCCTAAAAAGAAGGTGCCAATCACCCCTCGCCCCCCCAGCCTTGGCAAGCACTCTGCCTGGGTTCCTTGCTGGGGCTTCCACACTGGACGCGACTGCTTGCAGATGCAGCCCGAGGGGAGGGGGGGCTAAGTAATGGGAGATGGGCGTTTGGCTGGCATTTCCACTTCCTCGTCCCTGAGAGAGAAGCTGCCATCGCTGCAAAGCTGCTCCCGGGCTTTCCTGCTCTGCAAAGATGGCGCAAAGGGACCCCACCCATTGGGGGGGAGGTGAGGAGAACGAGACGCCCAGGGCCCTGGCAGCTGTTACAGACTCTCTCCCCTCTTAACTGACAGGCCCAGATGCAGTCCAGTTGCTTAAGGAATCTGCGGAGGCACGGACGGTCCTGGGGGAGGGCTGGAGGGCTGAAACAGGCCCAGCGTGGCAAATTGGGGGCATCTGCACCCTACAAGACTTAGGTCCTGCTCCCCAATTTGCAGGGTGCCCCTCTCACTTCTCTTCCCCCAAAGGCTCCCTCCCTTCAGACCGAGTCCCCACTCCATTAAGCCGCCCCCCGCAAAAAAACCAAGCTGGACTCGTGGCTCAGCCAGGATCCTCCCCCCATCCCGAATCCCCTGCCTGGCAATGCTTGCAGGGCACAGTCCTAATGGGGGGGACGACCCACCTGTGCTTGCCATGGCGATCCCCTTTTCTTGAAGCTCAGAGGCTCCTCGCTGCTCTGTGGAAACCTCCCCGGGCACCAGTTCTGGGCTGGAAGGGGGGGGCTGCTCCAGGGATGGGGCTGAGGAAGTGCAGGTGGGGGGGGTTTTGCTATTTTTAGCTGACGAATCCCAGCTTCCTCGTCCCCCTCCGGAGCCCCTGCCTGCTTCGCTTGGTCCTGCTGGACGGAGGCAGCTTTACAGGCTCCAGCCTTAAAGGGAGGGGCTGGCCACCCGCAGCAGGCTGGGGAGCTGGCAGCTTCGAAATGGGGTGCCGGATCCCCAGCAAAGAAGCAGGAAGGGGAGCAACCAGTGGCCGGGCACGCTGGGGGGTCGAGGGGCTCAAAGTGATCAATTCGGTAAGAGCCAGCAAGCAGAGGAAGTGGGAGCCCCCCTCTTTAAGCCGTCTGCACTGGCCACTAGCTCAGGGCCAAGCATGCGATTGGGGCCCACATTCCAGCTGGCAAGGCTGCCTCGGTGACTGTTCTCATATATGCACTGAGGTGGGTGAGCATGTCTTTCATTGTCTCTGGTGTTCTGAGTTTGGGTGCTGTTGTGCATGAAGCACAGCCCTGAGGACTTGAAGCTTGGAAAACAAAAGGCTGCTCTTTTCTAGCTGCTTAGTGAGGTGGACTCACAATCTCAAGAGCGAGCCAGAAGGTGCTCTACCGAATTGCTTTTCAGCAGATCCCTCACCCTAATCTGGGAGGCAGGGGCCTTCTTTCCCATCCCTCCCCTTATTTGAAGAAAGGATAATACTGGTGGTGGGGCTGCATCCTTTAACTCAGGGGCCTCCAAGCTTGGCAACTTTATGATATGTGGACCTCAACTCCCAGAATTCCTCAGCCAGACATTCTGGGAATTGAAGTCCACAGGTCGTAACGTTGCAAAGCTTGGGAGACCCCTGCATTATCTGAAACAGAACTGCCTGCATGCAGCATGTTGGTAGACCCCGTGTAAGACCACCTGTTCTCTGGCTGGGGAAATGTTAATTCCTCTGATGTGTTTGAAGCAAAGCCAATAGGAAGCCTTGGACTACAACTACAATCATGCCCAACCAGTGTGGCCATCGTTGCAATTCAGAGTAGTAGCTAAAACTGTATTAAAACAGCAGTGGTAGCAATAAAAATGCGGATTTCTGTACTTTTGAGCCTTGGAGGGTATGCTGTGCTCTCAGGCGAGAGGGTCCTTGTGTTGGGGGGTGGCTCTTTAGCCTGGGCCAGGCCCAGATGCCTTCAAGACAAGCCCAGGCCCCTTGTCCTTGCTCGGGGGGGTGAGGGGCAGGGCAGAGCGGCAGAGGCTCAATGGCTCCAATTCTGCTTGCTTCAGCACAGGGGTTATTTATACCCGTTGACTTGACGCGGCTGCAGTCCCAATCCGGGCTCCCTGCCAGGGGCCGTGAATCAGGACCTTTCCTGGGAGAAGCAGCCATGCCAGGGCCAGCCAAGGCAGGAGGGCGGCCCAGGCCACCCCCACCCACCCCTGCCCCTGCAGCTTCAGTGGGGCAACGACGGCCCCGAACCCTCAATGACAGGGAAGGACAGGTAGTCCTTGACGGATGACCACAATTGAGCAAAGAACCTCTGTTGCTAAATGAGACAGTTGTTAAGTGAGTTTTGCCCCATTTTACAACTTTTCTTGCCACCGTTGTTAAGTGAATCACTGCAGTTGTTAAGTTTGCAACACGGCTGTTGGGGGAATCCGGCTTCCCCCGTTGACTTTGCTTGTCAGAAGGTCACCACAGGAGATCACGTGGCCCCAAGGGAACGCTACGACCGTCACAAAACAGTTGCCAAGCATCCGAATCTTGACCATGTGACCATGAGGATGCTGCAACAGTCATAAGTATGAAAAATGGTCACTTTTGTCAGTGCCATTGTCAGTGCTTCAAACGGTCACTAAATGAAAGGTTGTAAGTCGAGGACTACCTGCAAACGGTAGTGTGCTGTCCAGCCAGTTTAGAGTTAATGGGATTTGGGATAGGTAGTTAGGAATTGAGAGCTGTCCCCTTAAGGGAATGCATCATGGTAAATGTAGTTAAGGTATCCTGGGAAATGTAGTCCATGTCATGTGGTCACATCTGTAACCCTGATTGGTCACTGAATTGACCCTTGTTGGGTTGGGGGAGGTTTCTTCTCTCTTGCCCGAACGCACAGCCTCATGGTAGCAGCTATATTCCCTGCCTCTATGACTATGGGATGAAATATAGGGATGAGAGTTTAATTTTCTACACCACGATTCAGAAATGCAAAGGATTGGACATTAAGAAGAATCTCGTCATAAATGTGAGTTGACAGGATGCCTGATGAACCAATAAAAAAGACTTTGTATAGATGCTTTGTGGAGTTGCTCTGTCTGCTTTATACCCATCTGGAGCATAAAGCAGAACAGGTAGACTTCTATGTAGCTGTGCCCTGGGCCCCACCCGGCTGTGCTCACCCACCCTGTGCAAAAGACCCCAGATTCAACCTCCGGCGTCTGCAAGTGTTGGGAGGGGGAGCAGCAGAGACACACAACCCTCTTCCTCGGTGCTGGGGAGCCTGGTCAAGTGAGCTGCCTTCGCCATCCGCCACTTCTCCCATCATTGCCACCTGACATGCTTGTCTGGGAAGGGGCACCTGGGCAGGCCACAGAGCAAGGCCTGGCCTCCTATTGGGGTGTCCCCCCTGCTCCTGGCCCCCATGAATGCAGCTGCCAACACAGCTCCTGAACAGCTCCTGAGCAGAGTGATTGGCACGCCACAAACATCCAGGGTGGGGGGAGCACTGCAGACCTGCCACCTTCCCTTGGCACCTGATAGCAAAACTCTTTGGGGGGCACCTGCTAGCCCGGCAAATGGTAAACGCCCCATTTCTCATGCTGGCTGGCTCACCCAGGAGGCTCAGGACGTTCTCGGACTGGTCTGGTTCAATGTGGAGCTGCTCTGGATGGGCTTCCTGGCCAGGCCCCTCTTCCTCAGGTGTGGGTGGTTGGCAGAACTCTGCTGAGGTCAGTGCTCGGTCTTGGGGGGTGTCAGCACCGCAGGAGGCACCTGCTTCGGAGTGGGAGAGTAAGGCAGCAGGCAGAGAGAGGGTCTCCCTGGGGTCATCTGCAGCAGAGTTTAAAACCAGGAAAACACAAAGTCAGGGCCTTTCGTTTGCTCTGGGCATCGAGATCTGCAATTGTGCCCAGATCCCCATTTGCCCTTCCCGGTCCGGCTGCCTTTCCTGGTTCCCTTCCTGCTGGCACTTTGAGCTCACTCTTAGGACAGCTGCCCTGAGCACCTGAACACAACTTTGCAGGAGCTGTTCATTTTTCAAATTGAGAAATTTCTTCGTATTTCTGTGGCTCATAGATTAGGCTCTGCTGCTCTGGATTTCCAACCTCTGCAATTTGAAGGTTGATCTCTCACTTCATCCAGCCTACAGATGTGGATTGGCTCCCTAAAGCAGCTGGTGCCCCTGCAGACTGCATGGAAAGAGCAGTGGAGCCATCCGATGGGCGGGGGAGGCGGGGGGAACTGTGCCAGGCCTTCTTCTTAATTTCATCAGAATAAAGAGCAGGAAAGATTCTCTGTGGCTCTTACAGGGCCTCTCTTCCCATCAGAAAAGACAAAAAGCACATTTTGCTTTTCATGTTGAAAAAGTAAACACAAACAGATCAACTCTCCACGTACTGAATACTGTTCTATTTTTTCCCTTAAAAAACAAAGCAAGGCATCACAAATGACCAAATATGGATGGATAGGACTCTGACTCCCACCACGATATTTTGACTGAAGAAATCCCACCCAGATTCCACCCCTTAGAAAATCCCTCCCCTCTTGGGCAAATTGGAAGGTGCCAGCCTCACTTTCTGAAGGGCTGAATTGTAGGTCTTTGCTGATCTCTGAACTTGGTGGTTTTCTTCCAGACGTTTCATGACCCAACTAGGGATTATCGTCAGTGCTAAAGGCAAACCCCACTCCTTTCTAGCACTGATGAAGTTCCCTAGCTGGGCCATGAAAAGCCTGAAAGAAAACCACCAAGTTCAGAGAGCACCAAGGATCCCACAGACCTTCTCCTCCTCTTCCATTCCGCAACCCCCCACTTCCTCCTAGCTCTGATAACATTACTTAGGTGGGTCCTGAAACACCTGTCAGAAGACAACCAACCTCAGAAAGCACCAAGGACCCACAATTCAGCCCTGAGCTGCGAGTCTTCTTCTGGGCCCTCCAAAAGCGGCCCGCTTCCTGCCGAACCAGGGATGGCTGGTAAGGCAGAATTCAGCCTCCACTGCCCTTCAGAGGCGCCCCTTCCCTACCTGTTCCTGAGCAAGCCGTGCTGCTACCTCCTTCTGTCACCACCGCTGGCAATGGGGACGCGGGGCACGGAGACGCCTGTTCCTCCCCTTCAGATGCATCCAGGTTGCTGCCATAGCCCACCTGGGAAGCCCAGTCCATTGGAAAGTCATCCAGTCCTTGGCCACTGCCCGAGAGTAGGGCCCCCTCTGCCTCTGGAGATGGGCAGAGGCTGGGAATGTTCTCCAAACTGTCCCCCAGGATGGGCACAAAAGTTTCACAAGTCTCTGTGTGGGGCAGCGGAGCCCTCGTCCGGCGGGCCTGGGAGTCACGTCTGCCCCGATGCTCTGCTGCACTGGGGCTGCTGCCGGAGGGCGTGGCAATGGTGATGTAGGAAAAAGTCAGCTCCCGGGGGGTCCCCCATTCCACAGAGCCCTCCTCCTCTTCCTCCTCCTCCGAAAACTCCCGTGCTGTCTGCAGTTCAGGGAAGTCAGACTCCTCGTTGGCTCCTGCAGAAGGAAAGGACACCTTTGGCACCTGGGAGACATCTGGGAAGGTGGCCCGGTCCCTTCCCTGCATCACAGGATGCAGAGAGCAGGCTGAGTCCCAGGCCCCAAGCTCCAGGCTCCAGGCCCCAGAGTAGCCCGCTCAGCTGGCTCTTCCGGGCCTGCGACCTGGTGCCACCTGCTCCACACACTGGGTGACATGGCTGCAAATGCCAGGACCTGATTTGGGCAGCCACAGGCTGGCACCTTCACACCCACTTTGCACACTCACCATCTGTAGAATCAGGTGTGGTAGAGGCAGTCGAAGGAGACTCTTCTGCAGGAAAGGAAGAGATGAAACGGAGACATTTCTGGACACGCAGCCAAGTATTTATTTATTTTATATCCCGCCTTTATTATTTTTTATAAACATGGCGGTGAATGTCTCTAATGCTGTTTCCACCTCCTGCTTTCCCCACAACAACAACCCTGGGAGGTGAGTTGGGCTGAGCGTGTCTGGCCCAAGGACACCCAGCTGCTTTCAGACTAGAACTCCCAACCTTCTAGCTTGGTGCCTTCACTCAGTAGGCCAACCTGGGTCTTCTGCCAGATCAGGGCATAGCCTGGCACTCGGCCAGCCTTGGTCCTCTGAGAGGCTGGAGAAGCAGGAAGGCCATCACTGTAATTTTCAACCCTCCCCCCCCCCCGATTGTCTGGGTGATACGGAAAAGAGGATCGTAAGTCTTGCAAATACGGTTTCACAATTCAGTGCTTGATTGCTGCAAGGCAGGTTGGGTCAGCTGCATCTCCTGGCTGTGCTAGGACACAACAACCACAACACTCGATGCCTCATCAACAGCTACACCATGGATGGTCAGACTTCCCTGCCTCCCCCTTCTTCCTTCTGCTTCCATCAGTGCTGGCAGAAGAAATGGCCGGGAATGGCTGGCCAACCACCCAATGCTTGGAAGCTGGCAGGGTCAAGGGTCAAGGGGGGAGGGGAAGAACAGGCTTACTTAGCTCTCACCAGGAGTCATTCTGAAAGCAGGATTCTCTCAGAGATCCAATTTCCCAAAGGATCTGGGATGAAATGCACATTTCAACCTTCGCTGGGTTACCTGTCCACCACCATTTTTTGCACCTAGTCTGGCCGGGAGGTTTGAGCTTTGCAGTGCAACATTTCTGGCACACACGCTGGACAAGGCCACCTGCAGACTGGGCTACAGGGCGTTTGTGGCTGTTACCGACTCCATCCTGGTTTGGGGCCTTGTGAAAAGGGCTGTCAGTGTGCACAACAGGGCCTGACCTCAGGGCTCCATATGGGTCTCTGTCTAAGGGGGAGGTGGTCCAAATACACAAATGGCTCAAAAGAGGAGCAACTATCCAGGGCCCCAGTGGCTCCGAGGCCCCCCCTGCCCACATGGCAGAAGAGACCCACACAGAGGCGAATATGCACCTTGAAGTGGGGGTGGGAAAAGAGGGCAGAACCCTCCCTCTGGTGCCAGCCTTCCTGCCACCGCTTGGCCCCTGCTGCTCATCCAGCGCCCCATTCAGCCAAAACCCAAGCCGCGCTCTGCTGCCCCCCACAAAAGGCCCCGTAACCCCCCCTCCCCCCGCAGATTGAAGCCTGCCGGAGAACTCCGCAGCGCTCCAGCCGCCTCGCTCTGCAGGCCGCGCGGAAAACAGCCGCGGTCCCCACCCAGAGCCTGGCAGCTGCGCCGGAGGGCACCCCAGCTCCACAGCCCTTGGGAGGGGATGCAGGGGGATGCACGGGGGCGCCGGGTTGCAAAGGGAAGAGCGGAAGCCGCTGGAAACCTCCGGCTGCTCGGCCCGAGGGCGAAGGGGTCGTTGGGCGGGGGCCGCTCGGCGGGGCCTACCCGGTGGGCCTCGGGTTGTATCCCACCGGAGGGGGGACGCTTCCGCGATGGGCAGCGGGGAGGGGGCCCCCAGCCCTTCGCCCCCGCTCGGCCCGGCGCGGGCAACACCTACTGCAGTGGGCGAATCCCAGCACCTGCCCCATCGCCCCGGCAGCCGGCCGCCTCGAGGTCCATGCGGAACGCCGCGGCGGTGAGCTCCGACCGCGCCGCCGCCCCCCGCCGCCGCCCCTCGCTCATCTCCCCGGCAGCCCCATCCTGCCCGGGGCGCCAGCGGGCCGGTCCCCGCGTGCCGGGCGGCGAGGGTGCCACGGGGCCGGCCGCACAGAAGGCGAGGCGGCGGCGGCGGCGGCGGGGACAAAGGAGAGGCGCCGCAGCGGGGATGCGGACGAGGCTGCGGGGATGGAGCGCAGAGGCAGCGCGGGAGAGCGCCTGGGGCCGCGAGCCGCCCGTTCCCGCGAGCCTCCCGTGCCGCGAAGGATCGGCGCGCCTTGGAACCGCCGGGCAGCACCTCGGACGGCTCTCGCCTCGGCCTCACGCCCGCCCGCCTGCCACTCAGCGGCTCGGACCGCCCCCCTCGCTGCGTCTCGCGCACGCGCGGCCCTTCGCCGAGGGCCCCCGCCCTGCCTCCTCGGCTCTTCGCATCTCCAGACCGGCGGCCCCGGGGCGCCTCCCTCCTCTGCACCTGCTCGGGGCGAGCGGCGGAGTCGCCCCGCCCGTCCACCCTTGGTCGCCCAGGGGTCCCGGCCGCTCCCCACGGGCTGCTAGGATTGCGCGCTGCCTCCAGAGAAATGCCCCAATTCTGGGCTAGCAGCAAGAGAGCAGCTTTGCTGGCCAGACCAAGGTTTTTACCCGAGGGGCTTCCCCCAGGACCCTCCAAAGAGGGCAATCGGGATGAGCGGAGAAACCCCCATTCAGTGGGAACAAGTTTAACAGGAGCCCATTCAGACAACATGGGCTAAGCTGCTCTGAGCTGCCATTTAACTAGCTGGGCTTCTGTCTGGGCCACAGCGACCTGCAGAGTGGTGTGTTTGTGTGTAAGTCTTGTGTGTATGCCGGGGTGACTAAACCCTTGTGGAATGTCTGCAGCTGAGTGCTGTTTTTGCCTGAAAGTGGGGGAACCCCCTCCACACCATGTTTGTTTATCCAGAGTGAGTTTTGTGTTGTCCCATTTGTGGAAATGGAGAAGACATGGTGTCACTTTTGCAGAGTCATCCTGGATTACCTGCAACTTCCCTTGTTTGATGTCGGTTTAGTATTTATATTATTTCAGGGCTCTCCCGTTCCTGCACTGATTTAGTGCTAGGAAAAATCTAGAAAAAAACTGTATGGAATGAAGTTTATCTCTCAATAAAAAAAGGCAAAAGAAGAAAGTCTTTTAAAAGCCAGTATCTCTTAAACCATCATTGCAGCACTCATCCAATCATGATTTATTTCTTACGTCCCCTTTAATTATAATTTTATTGTTATTGGTAATGTTTCCCATGGTTTTATTGTTTTTAAGGTTGCAAGCCACCCAGACTCACCGTAGTGAGATGGGGGGGGGCAAATAAATTTAATGAACAAATAAGTAACTGGGTGCATCTTGTTTCACAACTGCCTTGCTTGGCACTGGAAATTCTGCTCCCAGTTACGGTCGTGAGTCGAGGACTGCCTACAGTCTTCCTGTTCTCAGAGGCCTCCCATAGGCTGGGGGGCTGGGTGGTTTTTGTCCGCCCTTGGGGTCCGGTCCAGAGATCGGAGAAGCAGCCGCTGGATGTCTTTGCTGTCCAAATATTGTCAAAGGACTGCTAATGGCTCCTCAAGGCCTGGCCATCTCCCACCCCCACCCCCGGCCCCCATGCAAGAGGTTGGGGTGGGAAGAGGCTTCAGCTGCACTTTCCTATCAGGCCAGAGGGGCGGAGGCACCAGAAACAGCCCCTGCCTTGCAGGCCCCTCTTCCCGCCCCCACCAGACTTTTGCAGGTGGAGGAGATCCAGGCAGAAGGCGAGGTAAGGAAGGGCAGCAGCTGCGGGGGTGGGGGGTGGGGAACCGTGCAATTGAGGCAGAAATCCTGGCCATTTTCTTTTGCATTATTTCTACCCTGGGATGGGAGAGGGGGGAGAGGGAGCAAAAGAGCTTGGAAATCTTTCAGTGACCACTTGTGACCTGGCCATTCGATGCAGCTGCTTCTGGCTGGCCTCACTTGTGGCACAACGGTTCTTCCCTGGAGAAGTGATAATCACCTTTTCTGGTGCTCAAAATTTTATCCAGGTGACTTTTGCCACTCTCCTGATGTATGAGCTGCTTAGAGGGGGCACTGGGATGCATTCAAACATTCTAGAACTAATTGACAGAATTGGAAGGGACCTTGGAGGTCCTCCAGTCCAACCCCCCGTCAAGCAAGAGACCTTGTAACATTGCAGACAAATGGCTGTCCAGTCTCTCCTTAAAAACTCCCGGTGTCGGAAACCCACAAGTTCTGGAAGGAAGCCCTCCCACTGGTTAATTGTTCTCCCTGTCAGGAAATTTCTCCTTGGTTCTAGGTTGCTTCTCTCCTGGAGAAGTTTCCACCCGTTGCTTCCTGCCCTCAGGGCTTTGGAGGATCGGGTGGCCCCCTCTTCTCTGTTGCAGCTCCTCAAATATTGGAAGACGGCTCTCATGTCACCCCTGGTCCTCTAAGTCATTCCTTTATATGGGAGACAGCTTGTCAGTGGTTGATTTCAGCAACAAGCGACTAGTCCAGAAGTATTTTGCCCATCGGCCCACAGAGCTTAGGATTTCCTGGCTCAAAAGAGGGAGAAGACCACTGAGTGGGCAAAGCCCCCTGAAGGGGTATCTCCCAACAAGGGGGCAGAAGGTGTTTTACATTTGGAGCCTTCTCCGGTTCAGCAGCTGGAGGAGAGAAGAAAGATGTTTTATTTTCTAAAAAGTGTCTTAAAATCACAAGGCTGCCCAGCTGCATTTATACATTTATTTATATGTCAATCTTTTTATTTATATATCAAATGGCTGTCGCTGCTGGAATTTCCTTTGAGGATGGGGAACTGAGCAGAGACCCGGGGTGAGCCTTGGCTGGCCATAGAAGGGGATGCCCTGCAGCCTTTGCAAATGGCCCTTCGCCCAGGCACGGCCACAAAATGCTGGCCGCTGTCACAGTCGCAAACAAACAAGTCTGAGCCAGAATGTGGGGCTTTCTGCAGGGATGAACTCTGAAACCTCCTTATCTCCCAGCCGCCACTCTTGTGCAAGGTTGTCCAGCTCTCCTCCTGCCTTCAGAAATACCTGAGCAATGTGTCATTTTCCTGCAGTCTTTTGGCCTGGCAGCTGAAGGTGGGTGGGGTGTCTCCCCAAAACAGCTGATGATGGGGGGCTGACTCCCTGCTTGCACAACCGGGCAGCACACAAGCATTGCTGCTGGCTGAAAATGGGTCCAGAGTCATCATCGGGAAGCACATTCTGAGGGCCAGGCTGTCTCCAGTCTCTGTGTAAAAGCCTCTCCCCACACAGACAGCAGTGAGCCAGCCGTGTGCGGCAGCAGCCAAAAAGGCCAATGGGATCCTTGGTTGTATAAACAGAAGCACAGAATCAAAATCAGGTGAAGTATTAGTACCACTTTGTAAAGCCTTAGTAAGGCCACACCTGGAATCCTGCATCCAGTTTTGGTCACCACATTAACAAAGAAGATGTTGAGACCTTGGAAAAAGTGCAGAGAAGAGCAACTAAGATGGTGAGGGGACTGGAGACGAAGACATACGAAGAACGGTTGCAGGAACTGGGTTGGAATAGACTGGAGAAAAGAAGAGGGGGGACATGATAGCAGCCTTCCAGTATTTTTTTTTTAAATTCGCATTTATATCCCGCCCTTCTCCGAAGACTCAGGGTGGCTTACAATGTTTGCAGCGCAACCCAATGCGCTCAGCAATAGCCTTCATTCCGTTGTATATGCCTGCTTATTACTAAGCGGCATTTTTACAAAGTCAGCTTATTTATTTATTATTTATTTATTAATTCGACTTATATGCCGCCCCCTCTCCGAAAGGACTCGGGGCGGCTCACAACTAAAATACAACAATAACAATAAATTACCTAAAAACATATTAAACAATTATAAGCCGAATTGGAATTAAAACCCCCAAAATTAAAATAAACAAACCCCAAAGAGTCAGCACAGCCCGGATTGTAAAAACAGCCAGGTTTTAACTCGTGGCGGAAGGTGCGGAGATCGGGAGCCAGCTGGAGCTCCGTGGAAGAAGATTCCATAAAGTGGGGCCGCCACAGAGTAGGTCCTCCCGGTCCCCGCCAGGCAACATTGAGTCGCTGGACGGCACCCGAGGAGACCCGTCTGTGCCCGTGCAGGGCGGTTGGTATTTGGTGCTGGGAGGAGTCGTTCTCGTAGATATCCTGGACCCATGCCATGTAGGACTTTGAATGTTAACACCAAAACCTTGAATCTCACCCCAACAATCTTGGGTCCCCAACAATCTTGGGTCCTCACTTTACCTACCCCAGGAGGATGGAAGGCTGAGTCAACCTTGAGCCTGGTGGGAGCTGGAACTTAAGTGCTAGGCATTTAACAGCCTACACCACCAAGGCTCAATTTGAGGGGCTGCCCCAAAGAAGAGGGGCTCAACTTATTCTCCAAGGCACCAGAAGGCAGGACAAGAAGCAACGGATGGAAACCATCAAGGAGAGAGGAAAGCTGGAACTAAGGAGAAACTTCCTGACAGGGAGAACAATTCATCAGTGGAACAGCTTCCTGGCAGAAGTTGTGGGAGCTCCGTCCCTGGAGGCTTTCAAGAAGAGACTGGACAGTCACTTGTCTGGAATGGTTTAGGGTCTCCTGCCTGAGCAGGGGGTTGGACTAGAAGACCTCCAAGGTCCCTTCCAGCTCTATTCTGATTGATTGATTGATTGATTGATTGAGGGAGAGACATGTTTGTCTGCTGATGCTTTGGGTAGCACAGGAAGGACTGGGAGCCCCACGGCTGGGCAGGGCAGCCAATACATTACTTCTGCTGATGCTTTGAAGAGCAAGGGAGACCAGTGGGGGAGGGGATCTTTGAAGCAACAGGGGCAACCTGGCCACATCCTCCCACCCAGAAGGACTTGGAGACAGCACATTTTGTTGCTGTTGAAGCAACAAGACCCTTCGTTGGGGGGGGGCAGCAGGAGGGGAGAATCCCACATTAGTTGAGCCAAAATGTTGCCCCCTTCATTGGACTAACAGCCGAATGGAGGTCCCAGCCTGCTGAAGACACAGTGCCTAACCCCACTAGCCTATAGCTGGCTTGAGCTCACCCCCTCCCCATTTCCATGGGGCTCGAGCCATGGGACTTCCCACTGGGTTGTATGTCGGAGGGTCCCTGCATTTCAGCATGATTTGTCTCTGAGCTTCACCCTCCTGCTACTTCTTCCTTCTTTCTCCCACCCTCAACAGCTTCGTGCCCCAAGGAGTGAAGAAGGATGGGCAAGCTGGAAGACAGTGCCACCCTCGTGCCCAGTGAGCACCTGCCCTTGTTGGCCAAAGTGGCCCCCAGCACCACCTACCTGAGCCAGCAGGAAGTGGCTGAGCAGGGCAGTGCTGCCCCCTGGCCCAGACTCCGCAAAGCCCTGATCAGCCTGCTGGGTAGCCTCTTCGCCTGCATGCTGCTTCTGGCCGTGGCCCTGCTCCTCTCCCTGCCCCGGCCTCGCCCACCCCTGGGCTGGTGGCAAAAGGCCACCTTCTACCACCTGCCCCCCTCCTCCTTCCCGGACTCTGATGGCGATGGGTGGGGAGACCTGGCAGGTAAGGACAGCAGGACACGACTGCTGGGCGAATTGGTTCCAGGCTGTTGGTGCCCCCTCAATGCCCCCTTCCCTCCATGCAGGGGTCAGGCAGCAGCTGGACCAGCTGGCAACCCTGCCCATCCAGGCCTTGGTGTTGGGCCCTATCCTTAAAGGCGGAGGAGCCAACCTGACCCAGATCGTCCCTGCCCGTGGATCGCTGGCACAGCTGCAAGCTCTGGGGACCGATGGGCGCAAGAGAGGTACTGGGCAGAACTGCTGGGTAGGGCCGGACACCCCTGCAGCTTTGCTTCCAGTTGCCCCAGATCCAATGTGCTTTGAGAGGGCCGGTCAGTTGTTGTGGGAGCCCAGTACCCTGAAAGAGGGGCTGGATTGGTCAACAGCCAGAAGGGGACCATTGTGAGCCCTGTTTTGTGTCTGGCCTGGCCAGCTCGGTTGGTAAAACAATGGACAGTCCTGGAGAGACAGCAGCTCTGGACCAATCGGACCCAGGCCAGACACCGATTCTGTGGTTGCTCTGCTTCCCCAAAGGGCTGGCAAGGGTCCTCAGGAAACCGCCGCAGCCCCCATCAGTGAGAAGGTCCTTTCCACTCTCCTGTCCTCCTTATCTCTTGAGGTAGACTGCCTCTGACCTTGGAGGCTCCCTTCAGTTGTTCTCTTTATCCATGTATTTCCATTGATACGGCTACCCAGCTCAACATGCTGACTTTGGCAGTGAACAGAGGTTAAAAACAAAAGAACCACAACGACACTCCAATTTTTGGCTAAAAGCTGTGCATAACCCTATCCTTTACTTTGCCTGACACAGTTTTACAACCGGTGATGCAACTATTAACAGAATCACCGAATTGCAAAGGACCCTGGAGGTCTTCTGGTCCAACCCTCTGCTCAGGCAGGAGATCCTCTGCCATTCCAGAGAAATGGGTGCCTGGTCTTTCCCTGAAAGCCTCCAGCATTGGAGCACCCACAACTTCTGGAGAGAAGTCAGATCAATGGTTTTTCACTGCCAGGCAATTCCTCCTTAGTGTCAGTTCCAGGGTGCTTCTCTCCTTCATTAAGTTTCCACCCGTTGCGTCTTCTCCTGCCTTCAGGGGCTTTGGAGAATAGGGTGGCCCCCTCCTTCTCTGGGGCAGCCCCTCAGATCTTGGAAGACGGCTATCCTGTCACCCCTAGTCCTTCTCTGCACTGGGTTAGCCCTACCCAATGCCTGCAAGCGTTCTTCCACATGCCTCCAGCCCCCTAACCATCTTCGTTGCAACCTAGGGTTGCACTGGCATTTTTGGCTGCTGGCTCATACTAGCACATCTTTTAGGAGTGAAGGCCTCCAAATATTAACCTTGGGTCAATGGCTGGTTTTTTTGTTTTGTTTTGCCACCTGTATTTCTCCCTCCCTGACCACCCAGGAATCCAAATCCTGCTCGAACTTCCACCTTGGGAAGAAGAGGGTGACGCCTCAGCCGAGAGCAATCAAACGGTGCAGCTCCTCAAGGTATCAGCGGCATTTGCAGCTTAAGGCTGCCCCAGGTTCAGAGGTGGGCCAGGGGTTGCGGGGTGGCCTCCATTCTCCATGCCAGTCCATCCTGGCGTGGAATCAGACTGAAGGGCAGGACACCCTGACTGCAGAGGGGCAAGGCCATCAGGTTGGCTGGCCCAGTCCTGCATTTTCCCAAGCCTAAAGTTGTTCTCTGCTGAGGAACACCAGAAGCCTTGGCCAGAAGTCAGTCCTGCTCTATTCGGGGGGCTTTCAGGCTGGGCTTCTGCCTCCATTCCCTTCTTTTTTCGGCTGTGTCCTGCAGGAGGCCCTGCAGTTTTGGCAGTCCAAAGGCGTGCATGGTTTTTTGGTGGCCAAGGACCCTGCCTGGTGCCTCCTCGCGGTGAGTTTCACTACTGGAAACCAACCTGAAATGCAAGTTATTTGCAGTAATAACCTGAGTGGGCTGGGAATGGAAGAGCACCCTGTAATCACCCTAAATCATACTGCGGCTTGCTTTGCTTGGGCATAACATCCTCTAGGAAGTCCCTGCGGCTTGTAACCCCTGATTTAGGGTTAATGGGATGCCAACCTACTGTGGCTTATTCAATGAATGCTGAACAAAATCGGGTGTAGCACGGTGTGTAAACTTAACTTCTTGTATATATATTTGTATTGTATATGTATGTGTTGATTTGTATTTGTGTTGCATATGTATGTGTTGGTTGCAATGCATAAACCTAACCTTCCTGGAATAAGATGTCATCTAAGTGGCAATCCAATTTCTGTACACCACAGGCACAACGGCTTCATTTTTATACCTCCTTTTCTCTCTCTGTGGCATTTGGATGCTTCTGAACATGCTTTTATAGTACATAACATTTTATAGGATCCAAGAGACATCAACTCGCTTGTTTTTATGCTACTCCCGACTGTTTTTTCTTCCTTCCTTCCTTCAGTTTATCAGTAAAGGAGAAAAAACATGGAATTAGCTGCCTGGGTATCTCATGGGAATTCCTGGCTAGAAGTATTCCTTCTTGCAGTGGCAGCAAACAAAACATAAACTTCTGTTTTTCAAACTGTTTACATTTCATTTTATTGCTGAAACGATTGGAGGGGGAAGAAAAGCTGCTTCCAGACAGGCAGTTTGTAGTGTGAGGATCTCATGCCTTTTGCTGACTTTCTGTGCTGCAGGGAGACCACGTTGCCCTTGCTGCACGTATAGACAGACAGAAGAACAGGCAGGCAGGCAGGCAGGCAGACACACAGACACAGACACCCAGGGCATCCCTCCAGATCTGGCCTCTTTGATGTGGGGCTTGGGAGAGAAGGGGTAAACCTTCCCAACTGAATTAATGCAGCCCAGGCCTTCTCTCGGGTTTCCTTACCCACAACTGATCATGACATGTAAAGGAAAGAGTGCTTCGGTTTTGTCTCAGTCAAAATTATAGATTGGAAAGACTTAAGAAGTCCTACTGCTAAAATGGCAACCTGGAAGCTTTCCTTATTTTTTAATTACTGTACTGTATCATTAAAGTACTCTGCAGTACTTTCATGTCAGCAGTTTTTTAAACATTATTTTAATACCTAGCTGAGAGTGCACTTTAAGGGGAATGGTGTATTGTTGTTTAATGGAGTTACAAAATGCGAATTGCTGCATACGTTAAGGGTTGAAACGGTACCAGTTCGCTGTCTGATGTTTTGCTGCTGCGATTAAAATCTGGAAGACACAAACTATAACCCCAGAGTCAATGGACCTTCCAACAAAAGACATGCTGATGTGCAGGAGGCGTGTTAGGAGAGGAAGCCCGGAGTCCCCAGCCCAGGATTCCTTCGTTGTTCTACCTTAAGCAGCCCAGGATGCGGGAATGACGGATGTTTGTGAACTATGATTGCAGGTACTGAAAGCCTGGGGCGCCCTTGATGACCGCAGGCAGAGCAATCCACGGGACGAACGGTGAGCTGGCGGCATTTCCCGTATTTTGCAATCCCCCCTTCATTCCAGCAGGGTGGGCACCCCCTGGTGGCGGCACTGGGGAGTGCAGGCATGGGGTGCCAGGAGAGATTTGAGATTCTGCTTCTCCCTTGCAGGGCCCTCATCATATGGGACCGGAGCGAGAACTGCAGCGCTTCTGAGGGGATGCCCAGCAGGGTCATCCTCACCTGCCACCTGCCGGGAACCCAGAGAAATCTCTCTGCTCAGGCACTGCTGCAACTGGCACAGGGATCCCTGCAGCTCCCTGGCACGCCGTGGCCCAGCTGGGCAGTAAGGAAGGGGTTTCTGGGCACACCCTGGGGTTCTGGCCAGTTCTACCCCAAGCACACCAAAACACTGGAAGCCAAAGCTGTTTATAGGAAGGAGGCTGGAACCCAGTCTTGGTCACCCATGTGGTGCCCTGGCTGGGAAGCCAAAATGATCCCGATGGGATCTGATACGCCAGCAAGACAGGCCTGGGCAGCTGGAAAGAGGCGAGGCGGGCGAAGGGCATCCAGGCAGCTGGGTCCAGAGCAGGGGGCATCCAGAGGACAAAGAAACGCTCCTTTTGTGCTTTCTTCCAGGTGCCCAGCGGACTCTCGCCCTTCGGTGGCTGGGGGAAAATCCTTGGGGTGCTGCTCTTCACCCTCCCAGGAGTGCCACTGGTGCAAGGGGGGCCAAGGTCACCGCTCCCACTGGAGTTCGAGCTGATGGTGAGAAAATCCCCCCACTTCCCCCCAGGCCTGGCCGACCCTCAGCCTTTGCAACTGTGCCCAGTAAGAGTCTCTCCTTATTGGGAGAAGGGGGAGGTCGGCCTTTAGCCCTCCAAAATCAGGGTTGGAAGGCACCTTGCAAGGCTGCTAGTCCAGGGGTCCCCCACCTTGGCAACTTTGCTGTTCTAGTTTCACCTTAATCCAACTTCCTAAAAAGGCCCAGAGTCACTGGGTAAAATCTTGCATCGTGGTCAATTACCTTGAATTATGGGCAGCTTCAGCAATAAAAAGAAAATCCGCCTCACACCAGGTGAAAACTAGCGTGTCCTTCGCTCGTGCCTTCGAATGAATCTGGCCAAGTTTTAGATCAGGGGTGGGCAAACTTTTTGACTCGAGGGCCACAATGGGTTCTTAAACTGGACCGGAGGGCCAGAACAAAAGCATGGATGGAGTGTTTGTGTGAACTAATATAAATTCAAAGTTAGATTACTTCATGTAGCCTTCTGGGAGAGCAAGAGAACCCTCCGCTCTTTCGGCTCCACGGGCCGGATAGGACAGCCGAACGGGCCGGATCCGTGCCCTGGGCCGTAGTTTGCCCACGGCTGGTTTAGACCCTAGTTAAGCAAATAGCATACGGGACACCTTTTTCCTGAAAGAGCCATTATATTATTTAAGCCTCTGAAGCTCAACTTCAGGAGAACTTGCCACTCTATTACTGGTTTTAAAAGTTTCTTTTTAATGGGAAGTATGTCACGACAGGAATATTTTTCTGATTGGCTCAGAGTTTTGATTAACCAGAGTGGAATTCAAAGCGTCACACGTGGCTGTGGACATACAAGCCTCCCACATAGGTAGATGAGACAGGCCAGGGTGGCATTTTGCAAACCGTGACATCCCTGGGCGCGTGACGTCCCCTGATCACCCCACGGGCATTTTACCCGGGAAGCCCACGGGCACCGATCCAGGTTCCAGAGCAGAGATCAGCCGTTCAGGCTGCTGGCCAAGGACAGGCCTACTCAGTGGCACCCGGGGGAAGAATGGGGCTTTATTCCCATCAAAGGGCACGTGGCTGGCCGGCGTTGGGATGTTCCCAGTGCAAATGGCATAGACCATTTCTAGGGAGGCTGCAGAGCCGCAGGCCGCGTCCTTTGGCATCTGTGAGAGCTGAGTTCTGTTTTGTGTGAGGGGGCAACACAGCCGTCCTCTGACTGGCAGTCGCACTTAGACTTATAATGTGCTGCTTCAGAGCGCTTCCCAACCTCTGGGCCACGGACCGGTTCTGATCCACCGCCTGTTGGGAACCCGGCCATGGAAGCAGTGGACGGGCGAGCAAAGCTTTATCTGGCATGCATGGGGATCTAGGCTGCACGTGGAACCATCCCCTTGCCCCCCCCCAAGGGTGAAAACTTGTCTTCCACAAAATCCGTCCCTGGTGCCAGGCCGGTTGGGGGCCGCTGCTGTCCAGCGGCTCTCTCTAGGCGGTTTACGGAGTCAGCATATTTTCCCCAACGATCTGGCTCCTCATTTTACCAACCTTGGAAAAAGCCAGTCAGGATCGAACTCCTGGCTGTGGGCAGAGTTGGCCGGCCATACTGTATTCTAACCACTGTGCCAACACGGGATGGTGATTGAAGGGAGGCTGTGGTTCCAGGTTAGCTCCCCCTGTGCTTTCTGGGACTGCAGAAAGCCTCCTGAGCTGCCCTGGTCTCTCTCCCCCCCCTTCCTCCTCCCACAGGAAGGCCGGCCCAGCAGACCCTCACTGGCAGCCCTGTACCAGTCCCTCCTGGAACTGCACGCAAAGTCCTTCTCCTTGCAGGACATGGACTTCACCCCGCTGCCCCTCCCCAGCCACGCCAAGGACCTCGTGGCTTTCCTCCGGCCGGGCGCCTGCTCCAGCCTCCTGGTAATCCTCAACGTGGGGCCACAACCCGCCCAGCTCAGCCTGAAGGAGCTCAGCTTCCCTGGGCAGGCCAAGGTGGTGCTCAGCACCCACGCCAAGCCCCAGAAAAAAGCCAGCGTGGAGATGGTGAGGCTGGTGCCCCAGCAGGCCGTCGTGCTCCAGGTGCCCCGAGGATACCAGCCGTGACGGGCGGCCAGGGAATTCAGCCAACCGGCGGCCCTCAGGATAAGGAAGGAACCCTTGCTGACCCCCAAACACACCGAGTTGTGGGCTTTGGGCCAATCCTTTGGTGCTCCTGCCTGACTGGCTGCTGTAGTTACCTTCTGCAGACTAGTAAAGTTGCTTGACCTCATTGATTTCGAGGGATCTGTTGGTTCCAGGGAGGATGCGCTGCCCCGCCTTGCAACAGTGTGTGTTCTGAACCCACAAATGTGGGTACAGATGTGTGTTCTGCAAGTACGTGGGAATCTGCGGTGCACGAGGACTGGGGTCTGGGCCGGCACCAAAAGGCCACCGAGCACTTGCTGCTCTGGGATGCCAACGCCCTGGGCAGGCCTGGCTTCCCTCCCACAAACCAAACAGAAGGCAGGAGGAAGCAGGTGCCGCCCCCCCCTGCCCTCGGGCACGGCTGGCCTCCCCCTGCATGGGGCTGCTGGCCTCTGGGCCTGGCAGCAGCTGAGGAGAAGCAGGAGGAAAGGACCTTCTGGGCACACAGATGAAAACCATTCAGCCCCCCCGCCCCCTCCCCATCATTTAAGAGGGCCTTCTGCTGCCCCCCCCCCCCGGAAAGGTGCTACACTTGCACAGGCAGAAAACCTGAGTGGGGAGAGCAGGGCAGGGGCCCAACTGGGGGGGCACCAGCCTCTTGAGGGGGGAACCAGCTGCTGAGCCAGCAGAAGCAGGGGTGGGTGGGAAAGGGGACCAACTGGCTCCCTCCCCCGCGGGATCAAGCAGCTGCTGCCTGGCCAACCCCGAAAGCTGGGGGGGGGGGGCTCCAAGAGGGCCCCGTGTCCCAGTTGCCTCTCGGATCCCGGGCTCGCCCCGCTCAGCTCCGCCGGGAAGGCGGTCAAGAGGGCGAAAGCCGCCGGCGCGGTTCCGGGCGGGGAGGCCGGGCTGCCTTTGCTCTCGGCCACGGCGGCTCCAGGCGCGTCTCCCCTAAGAAGCGCCTCCATGCCCGCGGCTTAGGCTTCCTCAAGGGGTCCGGCCGCCTCGCGAGGTCCTTTTGCGGACCCAGAGCTGGCGCCCCCACCGGAGAGAGCCCTTCTCGCCCCCCGCCCCCAGCGGCGGCCCTCGCGGTGCCCTTTTAAGCGCGGCGGCCTCGCCCCCTTTAAGAGACGCCGCAGCGGAGCCTGCTGGAAAGCGGCGGGCGGGCGGAGGGGGGGGCAGCGCACGGGCACCGCCGCCGGATCAAAGCGGGCGGAGGCCGAGCGGGCGCGCGCCTGCCTGGCTGGCTGCCGTCCCTGCCCGGCTTGGCTCTGGGATCGGGGCCATGAGCCCCCGGGGGCGCCAGACCCGGAGCGCCGCCGCCGCCGCCGCCGCCGCGGGCGAAGGGGCTGAAGGAAGCGGCCGGCGGGCGCGGTCAGAGGGCTTCCCGGCGGGGGCAGCCGCCGCCTGAGCGCAGCCCGCGGCTACGGAGCGCGGAGGCCGCCCGGCCGAGGTGGGGGAGCAGCCCGGGCCGGCCCCACCCACGTCCCCACCCAGCCAGGTCTGGGAAGCGGAAGCGGCGGCGGCGGCGGGAGAGCAGCAGCAGCAGAGGCAGCAGAGCAGCGCCAGCCGAGGCTGCAGCGCCGCGCACAAAGCAGCAGACATGAGGTCAGTACCTGCCGGGCGGCCGCCTTTGTTGTCTGGGCCCGCGCCCGGCCCGGCCCGGCCCGACACCCGCGCTGCCCGGCAGGCGGCCGGGCTGGTTGGCGGGCGCGGCGGCGGCGCGGCGGGGCTCCCGGCTCATCTCAGCCCCGAAGGAGCCGCAAGTTTGGCACTGCGGCGGGGCCGTCCGGCCGTGCCTGGGGTGGGGTGGGGGGGGTCGGCGGGGCAGAGGGAGGGTCGCCTCCGCCGCCCGGAAGGCAGCTCCAACGTGGCTTCGGCGGCCGAAGTTGGGCAAGGGCTGCTGGGGGGAGCCTCCTCGTCCCGGAAATGGGGCGACTTCCCCGCGTGGGCAAGGGGCTTCTCCGGGCGGAGAGGGGCGCCCACCCCCGGAAAAGATCCCGCCCGCTTTCCGGAGTGGAGTGTGGGCTCTGCACGCCCCTTCCTCCGGAAGCGCGAAGTTGGGTAGCCGCTTCCCGCAGAGGCGCGGGGGAAGCGAGGGCTGCCCGCGTGCTATGCCGCCCCCTTCACCACCCGAGGCACCTGGGAGCCCCGGATGACCGGCAGAATGGAGGCCCCCCCGTCCCCCGTGGACCCGCCGGCTGATGGGCGCCTTTGCGGTCCTTCCCTTTAGCCGCGCTTCTCCCCCTCCCGCCGACCTGAGACTTTATTGGGCTTGGGGGGCACCGCCGCTGCGACCTGGCCGGGCACCTCGGAAAGCAGGGGGTGCCCGGGGGGCGGGGTCTGGAGTGGGACAGGGGTCCCCGGGAAGGGACGGCTCCTTGGCCGGGCCGGAGCGGAGGGGCTCTTGGGAAGGGGGCGCGCGGGAGGTGCCAGGCTCTAGCCCCCGCCCGAAGCTGCCGGAGCCACCGGGCCACCTGCCCCCTTGGCGGCTCCCTTACCTGCTCTCTGCGAATGGGGGAGGCGCCGCACAGCCCCCCCACCCGGCTGGCCTTCCGGGACTGGCCCTTTCCGCCGCGGGGCCTGAGCCTGAGCGCGGGCAGAGCGTTTGTGTGGCGAGCGCAGCCCGGGCAGCCCCTGGCCGAAGCGGGAAGGCCCTGCCAGCCCTTGGCGAGCGGAGACCCAGGCAGCAGGCCCGGCGCCCCTCCGCCTCGGCCGCTGTTTCCTGCCTGCCGCCTTAGTCATCGCGGGTTGCCCGGTAGCCCCCCCCCCGCCACACCTCAGCACTTCTGCCGGGCGCTCCGAGGCCGCAGCCCCCGGGAAGAAGGGTCTCTGGCCGGCTCTCCGGCACGCGGTTCAGCTCGCACCCGTCGGAAGTTCAGCCGTGGCCGAGAAAGCGCCCCCTCGGTGGCCGGCCAGGTGGGCCTCGGAGGCGGGGATGGCGCCGGGACTCACCTGGCCCGAAGAGCCGCCACCAGAATCCCGGCGGAGCAGCCGGGGGCCTTTGCGACTCGACGTAGCCGTCCCCACCCCCTCGGGTCGCCAAGTTTGCTCTGTCCTCTACACGCCCCGTTCAAGGTAGAGCCGGGATCTTAGTGAGCAGCAGCCGGAGGTTTGTGGCCGATGGTTGGCTGAGTTGGGCCCTGAACGTCTTGTTTATTAGGGGAAGGGGCTTTGATAGGGACGCGGGGGGGGGGCCTTGGCTGCTCCCTGTTTGGCAATGTGTCCCAGATGCAGCTTTTCTGTTAAAGGGAACCACACAATCCTATCAAATGGATCTCCAGCAGCTTTGGATTCCAGTTCCCATTATCCCCAGTAAGAAAGCCCACAGACATTCTTGTAGCCAGGGAATTATGCAATTCAAGGGCCACTTGGAGAGTCCAGCTTTGGGAAGGCTGATTTGCCCAACATCCTGGGCCCTCACACTTTTAGGCAGCCCCTAAACCAAGCATGAGAGGTAAATCAGCCCTTGCTTGTACTTTTGCTGTTAGTTTGAAAGGTATACAATACCTGTGCATGGAGGCCCTTATCAGCAATTGCTAAAACTGGATAGAAACCATTCATGAATTCGTCTGCTCCCATTCTTATTTGAGTGTTTCTCAGAAGCTTGTAATGAAATCTTGATTTCGTTCTGTTTGTGTATTTGTGCATGAAAGAAAAATGCATGCCTTTGTAGCCCTTGTAGTTAGTCCACAATGATTAAGTTTGCTGGGTAGTTTAGTAGGTTTGATTCAAAGTTTTTGGGGAAGCCAGCTGGATCATTTCTCCTTCCATGTCATGATTATTCCCTTGGTAGGAGCAATGTGGACTCAAACTTTCTGCTACTTTTTCTTCTGGCTGCTAAATAATTTTATTTTTAATCATGTTTTCATCCAAATGCACATACAGGGTTTCCTTCATATAAAGGAAGCTGACTTCAGTGAAAAAAATGTTTTATTAAAGGTGTTGCAGCATCACATTTTGTGTTCGTTCTCTAAACCAGGGATGTCCAACCTTGGCCACTTTAAGACCTGTGGATTTCAACTCCCAGAATTCCCCTGACAGCTCTGGTTTGGGAAATCTGGGAGTTGAAGTCCACAGGTCTTAAAGTGGCCAAGGTTGGACATCCCTGCTCCGTTTCCTAAGTTGTTCCTGACTATGGATAGACCCCCCCTTTCTCATTCCCGTGAGGGGGGCGTTAGGTGGGCAAGAGGGTTCATATGCAGGGGAAGGAATGAGGGGACCAGAAAGAGCCAACCGAATTAAGGCCAGGCTGGAGTTTCAGGAAAAGCAGAGATTGGTCATGCACTGATGTCTTAAGACTTAGTCCTCCTTGGAGCAGCCAGCTCAGGGTAGACATAAAACAATGAAAATACTTTTCTGCAAACCCCTGTCAGGTTAGGAGTGCAGTCCAGGTCGGAGGCCTCCAGAAACACCAAAGAGGCCTTTGAAGCAGGGTCAGCATTATGACAGATACTCTCCCAGGCCTTGCAGCCAGATGAGAGAGGAAAAGTTTTATTCTTTGCTACAGCTGCGGTCCTGAGGCCAAGGCAATAAGCTGCAAGCCCTTAGAACACAAAGGCTTTTTGAACTTGGCAACTACTTGATGATGGATGGACTTCAACTCCCAGAATTCCCCAGGCAGCATGGAGGCTGGAAACAGGAGGAGGCGAGTCTTATGGTCACCTGCTTTGTTTCCACTGACTTTCTGCCTTTCCAGAACGAAAAGTTCACTCAAAATTTGCTTAGCAAAGAGTCAGATAGAAAACCTGACCATTATCAAATCCACTTCTCTTGTCCCCCCCTCCCCACCGGCCCCCCAACCCAGCTGGCTGCTCAAGCTCTGGAACCGGATGTAGAACTGTGGGAATTCTGGGAGTTGAAGTCCACAGGTTGTAAAGGGGCCATGGTTGCCCATCCTGCCCTGGAACCAGAGGCTCGTCCAGCAGCCCTAGAGAGCGAGGGAAATGGCCGAAGTCTGTAAAGAAAAAAAACCAGCAAGTGGGGGGGGCACAAGTAACAGAGAATTATGGCTGCTTTGTGGTGTGCATCAGAAAGAGAAGTTGTGGCTGTGAGCAATTCCCCCCAGTGGCATTTGGGTCTTGCAGCAGCCCCTTCCAGTGAGACATTTGGGGAAGGAGGTCACTTCTCTTCCCCCCCCCCCCAACCCCCAAGTGAGCCTTTGGTGTTTCTCAACAGCTGCTCCGGTCTGCACTGGAGGGCTCTCAGGTAGTCTGCCTGCTTTTAATTTGATGTATGTATTTGTATCCTGCCTTTATTATTTTTACAAACAACTCAAGGCAACAACTATACATGGGATTCTTTCCTCCAGTTGTTTCCTGCACAACAACCCTGTGAGGAGGGCTGGGCTGAGAGAGAACGAGTGGCCCAAAGTCACCCAGCTGGCTTTCATACTTGGCAGGACTACAACTCCCAGCCACCTGGTGATTGGCCCAGAATCACCCACCTGGCTTTTGTGCCTCAGGTGGGGCTAGGACTCACCACTTCTCAGTTTCTGACCAGATTTCCTATTTTCTCCCCCCCCCCAGCTCTCTAGGGGGCAAGAAATAGGAGAGATTTCCCTGGTGCATCTGGTAAGGGATAAGGGGGTGGCATCAGTGGGGGGAAAAGCAAGCCCAGTTTGAGGGAGCTTTGGGGGTTCAGAAACAGGTCCAAACTGAATTTTACTTGAAGGATCCTTAATGCTCTCTGAGCTTGGTTGTTTTCTCACAGACGTTTCATGACCCAGCTGGGTGACATCATCAGTGCTAGTGAGTTTTACTTACTTTAAACCCTTCCTCTGCCAGGACACACCCAGCCTGGTTGCCAGTTTGGATTTTCCCTTCTGCCTTTCCTACTTTTCTGTTGGTAAAACCTCTGCAAGTGGGGAACCAGTCTGAGGGGCACTTCTGGCCGGCTGGCAGCTTGGGGTGCTGCTTCCAGAGCCACCATGTCTGCTCCTTGCCAAACAGCAGGAAGCCAGGCCTGGCAGCTCTCCCCAGCTCTCCCCAGCTCTCCCTCTCTCTCTCTCTCTCTCTCTCTCCCTCCCTCCCTCCCTCCCTCCCTCCCTCTCTCTCTCTCTCTCTCTCTGTAGGCATGTTCATCTTAACCTTTGGGGCTCCAGGGAGCCGGACTATTCGGCCCAGAACTAAGCAGCCCATGTTGCTCTCCCTTAAAGCAAAGTGCAGGGGTGCAAACCAGGCCCTTAAATTAAAAGACTTAATTCTTCCATGTTTCTTGGTTGCTGAATTTGCTAAAACGGCAGGGCCTCAAACCCGAACGAAGGTCTGATTTTAGAGCAGGCGTGTCCAACCTGGGCCACTTCGAGACCTGTGGACTTAACTCCCAGAATTCCCCAGGGCAGTTGGGAAGGGGTAAGGTCAGCAAGGGTGTGGGGGGGTCACACAAGACTACCCTGGGCAGAGCAAAGACCCTCCTAGCCTGTAGTTCAGGGTTGTCCAACCCTGGCAGCTTTAAGATTTGTGGACTTCCACAATTCCCCAGCCAGTCAGCCCCCCGCCCCAATACAGAGAGCTTTGCCTTGTCCCTTTGAGTGAGGGGGTGAAAGACCCAGGAAGCAAAGAGGCCTATCAGGTACAGCAGACTTGGAGTTCCTCAATGGAGCCTTTCTCTCGGGAGGTCACCTCCCCAAGGGCCAGAGAGCTCCTGCCCCCCCAGGAACCCCCCCCAAGCAGAAGCTGGAGAAGCTGGGTGGGAGGGAAGAGGATTGCCGCGAGGGGCCCAGTTGCATTACAGGAGAAATGGGGACCCAGCATGGAGGGACTTTTACCTGCTCTGAATGCAGGAACTGGGGAGGGGGGGCTTCAGCCAGGCCTCCTTGACCTTCCCTCCTCTGGACGCTCCGCATTGCACAGACCCTCTGACTGCCCCTTACCTGTGAAGGCCTCACCTGCCAGTCCTCCACTTCCCTCCACTTCCCACCTTAGGAAGTGCCGGCAGCCCTGGAAAAAGGGACATGGCCGTTCCTCGTCCTTCCGGCCGTTGCAGCTTCCTGTGGCCACCTGGTCAGCTCTTGCCCACGGGTTCGCATTGATGATGGTTGCAGCCGTCCCAGGGGGCCACACAATCCCCTTTTGCGACCTTCTCCCAGGCAAAGTCCACGGGAAAACCAGATTCACTTAACGACCCTGCGGCTACCTTAACAACTGCAGGGATCCACTTAACAACTGTGGCAAGAGAGGTCGTAAAACGGGGCCAAACTCACAACAGTCTTGCTTACCAACATAAATGTCCAGCTCAGTTGTGGCTGTGAGTCGAGGACCAGCTGCGAATGACAAGGGAGGGGCAGGTCAGGGAAAAGGGCCCAGGGCTCCGAGGCCCTGCAGGGGAGGGAGCCCATTGTGACCTCGCTGCCTCCGCCTTCCGTGGAAGAGAAGAGGTCCCTCCACCTGGGTGGCAAGCAGGGAGGAGGTTGCTGCTGGCCGTGCCCAACCACGGTTGCCCCCAAAATGGGCCCCTCCCAAAGGTTGTGAGGGGGAGGGCCCCTCCCACCAGAGCTAAGGGGGGTCTTCTCCCCACACCTTCCTCCTCTCCCTCTTGGGAGCCTGAGCAGCGGCCCTTTCCCTGGACGGTGCCTCTCCGCCCGCCCCCCCCAGGCCCAGGATTTGTCTCCCTCCATGGGGGGGGGATCCTGGTGCGAGGGAGGCAGGAGGGGCCCCTTTCCAGCCCTTTTCCCAACTAGATTCAGAGGCAGAGGCTCTTCTGAGCTGCCGTCCAATAAAAGCCCTCAGGGCCCTCAAGACACCCCCCCTCATTTCTTTCCTGGCTCCTTGTCCAGTTCTCCCCCCCTTCCCACCCACCCCCGGCAGAGTGGCTCCGTCCTGTCCCCCCCCCCTTTCCTAAAAAGTCCCAAGCTGAAGAAGCCGGAAAATGCCACTCAGCAGGAAGTGACTCAGCTGCAGCGTCTCAGCGGGCTCGGCTGGCCCAGATGCCTGAAGGGGCCCTCTTCATGTGGGGCGCTCCTTGCTGCCCCCGCGCCTCTGCTGGCCCATCAGAGCTCCTTGCCCCCTTTTGCCCCCATGGGCCCCCCAGGTGTTGCATGCACATAGAAGGTCCCTTTGGGCTGCATTCCCTCTCTGCCCCACACTGGGGTGTTTGGGGACTGCTCTGGGGAAGGGGGGGGGGCGGGGGTGCTGGTGCTGACCCGTGGGACCCCTTGGGAAGTCCTGGGCCCCTGGGGGCCTCCACACCAGAATTGCCTCTTTCCACAGAACAGCCCCAGCTCCTCCGAAGCAGAAGGAGAAGCACTCCACCCAGTTCAGGTGTGCTTGGGGGTGGGAGAGGAAGAGGCCCCCGCTCTGTACCCCCAGCCCACCTGTGTCCCTCTGGGTGCAGCTCAGTCTCTTACACATGGGGGGGGTGTCAGAGAATGACTTCCTTCCACTGGCAGGAGGGGAGTGGGCAACCCTGCCTCTATCCCTGAATCCTTGGAGTCGCGGCCTCCTCCTGCAACCCCAGCTGAGCCCCTGGCAACACGGAGTGGACACCTTCGCTTCCCTTGGCAGGATCACGCTGGGCAAGCCAAAGGCCCCTTTGCCTGACCCCCCGAAGACCCAGGCCCAGCAGCCAGAGAAGCCCCCGGGCAGGTGATTGTGGCATGGCGGGAGGAGAGGACAGCAGGCATGGCGGTGCCCAGCTGTGGAAAGGGCCTCGCTGGGGGTGGTTGGGGCACGTCGCTGGCTCCTGCAGGGACCCTTCTCTGCAGCCTTCCTTGTGCCCCCTCCCCCTGCCTGCAACTCAGAGCCCCACTTCAGGCTGATTTGGGGGGCAGAGAGCAGAGGCTGCCGGATGCTGGGCCACTGGGCTCCATGGCCACCATTGGGGGCAGGCAGGAGGTCTCCATGCCCTTCCCAGCCCCCCCTTCACATTCCCACATTCTCCACAGATCCGGCCAGGCCCTGCAACATCCCCTTATAAGGCAGGGCTGCTGTGAGGCTGCTGTTTTCCTTGCCTCCGCCCGCTTCCCTTCCCTCTTCCTGCGCCTTGGGCTGCCTCTGCTCCCTTCCACCCTCCCCAGGTGCCCCCGCCTTGTGCCTCCTTCCCCTCCTGGTAAGATTGGAACCCCCACCAAGTTTCTGGGGGGAGAGACCCATCATACTCTCTGCTGCTTCCCTTCCAGCTGGCCGGCTGTGTTGGGAGGGGCTCCTCCAGCAGCAGAGTCCCAGGCAGACCACACGCCTGGGGGGGCGCATGGTCCTGCAATAGGCCCCAGCCTCCCCGGGGCCGTGTTTGCTGGGGGGGGGAGGGTCCTGCATTTGCTCCACTCCCCAAGGCAACAGGCCAGTCTGTGGGGCACTTCCCATGCTTTTAGAAGGGGAGCAGAGGATGCCCCCCCAAGTGGCCAGAATTCCAGTGGGCCCTCCCCTTCCTTCGCAGGACTCATGGCCAGAGGGCAGCTGGGTGTTTGTGTGGTCATCTCTGGGCAGCCGCTCTTGGTTAAACATTTCTAGGTGGACACATCCTCCCCCCCGCCCCCTCCTCTGCTTGAGGGGGTTGCGCTTGCAGGAGAACGAGCTCCAGCCCCTCCCTGCCTCCCTGACCTTTGATCACCTCTGCTCCATGCTCCTCCCTGGCTCAAATGCAGGCAAAGCTTTCGCACAGGGTGGGGAGGTATTGAGACAGCAGCAGCAACCCTGGTGCTTCCGCCCCCAGTGGGGGCTGGGGAGGGATCTCTACCGCTGTTGGACATCCAGTGAGGGGGAGTATTTCTCCAGGCTGGGGCCTGCCTGCAAGTTTCTGCTGGGTGCAAAGAAGTCAGTGCTGGGTGCAATCAGGAGGTTGCCTCCATATTGGGGGGGGGGCGGTGCCTGCCTTAGACCAGGTCAAGAGATCCAGCCTGCTGTTCAGGCTGCAGAAGGGGGTGGGGGCCACCTGGTTCATCTTCATGCCCGTCTCAGGAGGTGGAAGTGGGGACTTTTCCCCTTGTGCAACGACAACATCCTGGAAGGAAAGAGGTTTGCTTGACACAACCTTTGGGTTTCCTTCCTTGCATCACTGCCCTTGTGGTTAGGTTGCGTTTGGACCAGGCAGCACAAGAACCAAGCATGGGAAGCCAGCTCAGAGGGGGTGGGGCTGATTCACGGGGGCGGGGGAGGCATTGCTGAACTGCCATCCATGGTCAAATCCTTGGCCTTTTTCTGCCTGTGATGCATTCACACATTTTCTGAGCTGGGCTTAGCCAGATGTGCGGCAGCAGCCAAAAAGGCTAATACAATCCTTGGTTGTATAAACAAAGGCATAGACTTTAGTATTAGTACTGCTTTATAAATGCTTAGTAAGGCCACACCTGGAATGCTGCATCCAGTTTTGGCCACCACATTTCAGAAAAGATGTTGAGGGTTTGGAAAAAGTGAAACTAAGATGATCAAAGGCCTGGAGACCAAAACACGTGAAGAACGGCAGCAGGATTTGAATTTGGCTAGTCTAGAGAAAAGAAGAACTAAGCGGGACATGATAGGAGTATTCCAACATTTGAGGGGCTGCCACAGAGAAGAAGAGGTCAAATTATTCTCCAAAGCAGCAGAGGGCAGGACAAGAAACAATGGATGGAAATTAATCAAGGAGAGAAGCAACCGTAGAACTAAGGAGAAACTCCCTGGCAGTGAGGATAATTAACCCGTGGAACTGCTTGCCACCAGAAGTTGTGGGTGCTCCATCCCTGGCGGTTTTTAAGAAGAGGCTGGGCAGCCATTTGCCTGAAATAGCCCAGACCCTAAACTCTAGGGTGTCCTGGGTGGGCTGGACTAGACCACCTCCCAGGTCCCTCCCAGCTCTGTTCTGAATGTAGTCAGTCAGTCCTAACTTGTGGGACAAAACCATGACTTAGCCCAACAGGCGAAGGCAGCGATTCTGTGGATTCCATCCAGGTGTGCCCAGCTTCAGACACCTGTAGGTAGAACTACCTGTCAGGATTAAGCAAGCCAGGGGCTTCTGGGCTGCATGGTTCATGCAAAGCAGACAACACGTGTGCCGTGTGGGATGGTGCATAAGGCACTGGCTTTGGGAGTGGAAAAGCAAGCAGTTGTGTGGGAGCCGCAGCCTCACCTCCGGCTGCCAGAAACCTCCTCGCTCACCTGCCCTGCTTCCCCTCCAGGTGTGCCAGGCCTGGGTTCTTTCCCGGGGCACAGAAACTTACTCAACCTTCCCTTGTAATGAAAAGCTGCTGCTGTTTTCAGGAAGCTGGTTTTTCTCAGTACCTCATTTTGCACGGCTACAATTATATATATATATATATATATATATATATATATATATATATATATATATATATGTAGGTCTTGGTGTATTCGGGTCTTGTCCCGTGTAAGATTGAGAATACCTTGGCAACGTTTCGACAAAATCTCATCCGTCATCTTCAGGCTGGTGTCTTCAGCTTTGTGCTTGAGCAGCCCAGGAGCCACAGAAGTCAGAGTCTGCTGTCTGACCCCCTCCTCCAGTGAGCAGCTGTTGGCAGCTGGGCTGGGCTGGGCCCCAACCTGCCTGGAGGCCTGGCTCTCCCAGTTCAAGGGAGGGTGGGGCGGGGCCTGGAGAGCAACTGCCTGGCAGGGGAGGAGCTCACTTGGGGGGAGGGGCTTGGAATGCCTCAGGGAGCGGGAGGTGCCCTCCTGGGAGGGAGGGGGTCCTGCTTTTGTTTTGGCTGGGGCCGCTTTCCCTGGAGGCACATGTGCAATGGCCCCACACAGCTGGACTCATCTCCCTCCCCCTCCCCAGGCAGCTATGGCTGTAATTGGCAGTTTAGGGTTCATCTGTGGGCATTTCTTTCTGTGCCACCCCCAGCAAGGTTTCTCCCGTCCCAGCCCTTCCTGCCTGCCTGGGCCTTCCGTTTTTCCTGTTCTGCAAGTTACTACAATTCCTCCAGCTCCTCTGAGGAGAACTTAAGAACTCACTGGGCTTCTCTTCCCTTCCTCTCCCCTTCCCCATAACATCCAGAGAAGGAAGAAACTGGCAAAATTAGCCCTTTATCCAAATTTCAGACTGGGGGGACGAGGGAGGCAGGGCTGCAAACAATAGAAATTGTTTGACAAAATGCAAATACTTTTGCATACTTCCCCGTAATCCTTTTTTGCATAGGCCACAAAGGGCCCCTCCCTCCGACAATGGAAATGCAGCCCAGAGGAATTTATGGGCACTTTTCCTACCCATGAATTGTTCTTTATTGAGCGATGCTGCATCTTTCTGACCTGAAAGGTTTGGGTGGTTTAGAAATATGAAATGCAAATAAATAAATAAATTTAACCATCTGGAGCTGAGGAGAATTGGGTGGGGCGGTGCACAAGCCCCCAAGCCTTAGCTCTTCAGCTTCCAATGCGTGTATCAGGAAGGGTTGCACCCTGGCTTAGAGGGGCCGGGGGTCCCTCTGTGGCTCACCAGATGAGGTTAACTGGGGGGGGCGTTATTGGACAGTGGGGTTGAGGGTGCCAGTGGTGTGACCCCTCCAGCAGGCGGGCCCTCCCATTCAGGTGTCCTGTGCCTTCACCAAGGGGGCAGAATGCCTTTCCCCTGCTGGGGCCGAGAGGCTTCCTCTGGGACATTAATCCCAGGTCTCAAACGGAGAGGAAGCCCCTTTGCACCTGACCGGTTCCTCTCCCGTCCCCTCCAGTTCCTTTCTGCTGGTCAATCTTGGCAACTTTAAGTCTTGTGGACTTCAATTCCCAGAAGTCCCAGGCCCCCAGAAATCAATCCCAACTTGAATTTCTGGGAGTTGAAGTCCACAAGTCTTAAAGTTGCAAGGTTGGACACCCCTGCTCCACATCAAAGGCAAGGTGTGAATTTGTATGTGAACACGTCTAACACAAATGTAGCCTCCTGTCTCACCTGGGACAGGTGTTTTGAGACAGACCAGCCCTGTTGATGGCAGCCGTGGGGCTGAACTCAGTGGGGTTGAAAGACTGCTGGGAAGGGGGGGGGAATGACCCATTTTGTGCAGCCCTGCCCCATTCCTGCTGCATCTGACCCTCCCCTCGGTGGGGCTTCTGTCTCTCCCTCCAGCGAGTCGGTGGTCTGCAGCACTCGGGCCACGGTGATGCTTTATGACGATGCCAATAAAAAATGGGTCCCGGCAGGAACTGGTGCCCAGGCCTTCAGCCGCATCCAGATCTACCACAGTCCAGCCAACAACAGCTTCCGGGTGGTGGGCCGCAAGATGCAGCCGGACCAGCAGGTAACTCCACGCCTCCCCACCCCCGGTGGTTTTAAACAATAGCTGCCCCAGCTGCCCCCGGAGTAATCCGGAGGCCCAAACATCCCAGGGCCGGTCGATAAAGCTTCCCACACTCACCAGTCTGAGCTTGTGCCCACATTGGGGGGGAGGCCCCTTCCTGCTTGAGGGGGGGGGGATGGGTGCCCCCTCTATGTTTGCCTCCATCCACTCCTTAGACTCCTTCACAAGTTGAGGGAAGAATTCCAAGCTTACTTTCTCATCCTCTGACTTAAGATCCCCTTCTATTGAAAAATAGCGCCTTGCAGGCAATCCTCGACTTACGACCACAGTGGAGCTCCAAAATTCTGTTGCTAAGCGATGCCCCCTTTTATGACCTTTCTGGATGCAGCTAGCTGTTAAGTGGATCACTGCAGTTATTTAGTATATAGGCTCTGAGTGAATCCGCTCCCCCCGGCCTTTGCTTGTGCAGGGGATCATGTGACCCCAGGACACTGCAACTGCCGTAACTACGAGTCAGTTGACAAGCACCTGGATTTTGATCACGTGGCCCTGGGGAGGCAGCAACGGCTGTCAGGGTGAAAAGGGCCATTAAGTCACTGTCTACAAAGCTGCTCTAACTTTGGTCCCTAAAGAAACGTTTGTAAGTTGAGGCCTGCCTGTATTGTTGTTGTTGTTTATTATTTATTTATTTATTTATATTTATTATTTATTAATAAAACTACAAATTCCCCAAGTGGAGCCAAAGGTCGTGGGGATGCAGTCCTGCCCCCAGGGGAGCGGAGTCGCTCGCATCCAGAGCTTTTCCTCCGGCTCTGGAGCTCCTAGGATCTCTGCTGGGCCGTGCAAGGGGCCGGGCCAGGTGTGCCCGCTGCCGGGGGGACAGGCTGTGCCCTGGGGCAGCACCCCAAGGTACGCGGGGCCTCCTCAGCCGGCTCTGCCCGTGTCTCTGCAGGTGGTCATCAACAGTCCGATCGTGAAGGGGCTGAAGTACAACCAGGCCACACCCAACTTCCACCAGTGGCGTGATGCCCGCCAGGTCTGGGGGCTCAACTTCAGCAGCAAAGAGGACGCCAGCCAGTTTGCCAATGGCATGATGCATGCCCTGGAGGCCCTGGACACTGGTGAGGCAGAGTGGGGCGGGCATCGTGGTTGGGGACCAGGGGGGGGCTGAGCCAGGGGAAAAGACTGGGGGGGCTCAAGTCCCCCAAGTGGCCCCATCCAGGCTCCCCAAGAGAAAGCAACCTCCCGAGCCCCCCCTGCGCCTCTCCCCAAAGGGGGGGAGTTAGTGGTCTCCAACTTGGGGGGGGGTCTCTGGGGGGCAGGTGGGTCTCAAAGCTGGGAGAAGGTGGTCCTGGGTCTGGAGAAGGGCTGATCTGCTGGTTGGCCTCTGGGGTACCAACCTGTTTTTTGGGTGGGTTGCATCTCCCCAGGAAACTCGGCACCCCCCCTGCGCCCCACCCAGAACGGACCCACTGCAGACGAACTGGCAGAGCAGCAGAAAAGGTACCGGAAGCCCCGCCAGGTGGAACAGTTCTGGGGGGGGAGGGGGAGGGGCCGGTTCCTTGAACAAGGAGGAAGTTTCTCTGACTTCATCAAATATTTTTGGACAGGAGCAAAGGGGAAGAAAAGAACGATTGTTCTCACTTTACTCGGCCTTTTGTTTGAACAAGCCACACACTTGAGGAGAAAAAAAACCCTTTCCTTCCCCAGAGTGGGGGGTGCCGGGCTTCCCCTTTGCAAGGGACGGGTGTGGGGGCCGCAGGAGACCCCCCCAGGTCTGGTTCCAAGCCAAACTGCCCCTGGAGGGTCTCCCTTTGGTGCCCACTGTGCCTCCTTAGATGCCAGAGGAATTGCCCAGAGCAGAAAGCAAGGGTGTGTGTGTGTGTGTGTGTGTGTGTGTGTGTGTGTGTGTAAAGGCCCTCCTTGAACAGATTAGCAGCTAATCGGCTTGCAGGGCTGCCTGCTGGGGCAAATGCCTGCTGGGTCGACTGGGCTCCACCTCGTCCCCCCTGGCGATGTGTGGCGTTCCCCTTTCCAGCCTCTTGCCCGAGCCGCCCGCCCTGCTGCCGAAGTGAGTGTGCTGCTGCTGCTGCGGTGGGCCAAGGGGGCCCCTGGGGACTTGGGAGCAGGAGGCCTGTGGGGGCTGCCAGTGGGAACTGAGGCCTCTTCCGCCCTCTTCATCCCAGGCACCAACAGCAGCTGGAGAAGGAGCAGCAGGAGCAGGCAGAGCGGGAGCGACGGGGGCCCATCGGAGGTGGGTGCCAGGGCAGGTTGGGGGCACCATCCCCTTGCCTGCCCCTCCCCCCGACAGCTCTGCATTGGGGCCTTAGGTGGGGTTCCTGACCCTGGGCCCTTTAAGACTTGGGGACTTCAATTCCCAGAATTCCTCGGCCGGCTTTGCAAAGGAAAGAGGAATTCTGGGAATTGAAGTCTGCGAATCTTAAGAGAGGCCAAGGTTGGGGGTCCCTACCTTAGGGGACTTTCCCCTGGCTGGCCAAGGACCCCCATTCTGCAGGGTGGGGGAGAGGGTCCGGCAGCTGTTCGGAGGGCTCAAAGGATGACCTGGATGTGCCCCTCCCCCCTGGGCATTGGCCGAAGCAGACGCTGCTTGGGGAAGAGGGTCCTGGGGGGGTGGGCAGGGGGGGGTTCCAGCGTTTGGGAAGGGGGCAGGGCTGCTACGGCTGGGGGCTCCCATCTCTCTCTCTCCTCTCGCTGCAGCCCCTCAGGTCGCCCCTGTGGCAGGTGGCCCTCCGCCACCCCCGGGACCACCTCCAGCCCCCCCTGGGCCACCGCCAGGACCTCCTGGCCCACCGCCGGGAGCCCACAGCGGCCCTCCCCCTCCTCCTGGGCCACCCCCCCCGCCGGGCCCTCCACCTGGCCCTCCGCCCTCAGGAGGGGGGCCGCCCCCAGCCCCTCCCCTCCCTGCTTCCCTGGGCCCAGGGGGAGGGGCTGGACCACCCACCGGCTTGGCCGCAGCACTGGCAGGAGCCAAGCTGAAGAAGACGGGCAAGGTGAGTCGGGGTGCAGAAGGCCCCTTGGGCAGCTTCCCTGCTGGGGCTCCTGGCCCTGAATATTGCAGGAAGGAGGAGGGGCTGCGTGTTGGGGGGCCATTGGTTTGTGGGAGACCACCTCATTCCCCCCATCTTCCCTCTCCTGCAGGAGGAAGGAGCAAAGCCCCCCCCTGGCGCAGGAGCCCCCCCTAGCGCTCCCGGCGGAGGGGGGCTGATGGAAGAAATGAGTGCCAAGTTAGCCAGGCGGTGAGTGGGCACAGCTGTGGGGGAGGGGTTGCCCATTGGGGGGACAGCCTGGCTGTGGGGGCTTCTCAGGTTGTGGGATTCCCCCCCCCGAACACTCCCCGCCCTGCATCAAAAGGCTCTGTAGGAGATGGGGGCAGGGGCTGGCTTTGCAGGCCACAAATGCCCGGTTAGGCCCTCCCAGGGCTGAGAAATGGTTTTTTGGGGGGGGGGGAAGCAGTGACTGTTGGGGGGCACTACGCGTGTGTGTGTGTGTCCATGCGCATGCTGGGCAGGATCCCCCTGACTGGTCTGGTATCCAGAAGGGCAGCCTTTGTGCTGTGGGGTGGGATGACTTTTGCAGCTGGGGGGGTGGCAGTCTTTGGGAAAGCCATTGGCTGGCAGGCAGGGTGGGGAGGGGTCTTGGAGGGGAAGGTCGCTGCTTTAAGAGCCAGAAGAAAATTAGCGTGTCTTACTTTTGCACCCAAAATTCTTGAGTCCCTGAAAGTCCGTCTTTGCTGCCGAGCCCAGGCGGCCTAGAGGGAGCCGGGCTCTCTCACCCAGCCGACGGCCTGCAGGGTCTGCTTGGATGGTGACATGTGCTTTGGGCCCGAGAGGCATCCTGGCACTGGCCCCCTCCCCCACATGCTCCTAAACACAAGCGGGGTGTGTGTCTTGCCTGCCCCCGGGGGGGGTGCAGAGAGGAGGGAAACGAGGTTTAGCGTCTTCTGTCTCCCGCCCCCCAGAAGGAGAGTGGCAGAGCAAAGTGAAAAGGCCGTTCCAAAGAAGGACGAAGGCCTTTTGCAGGTGAGTCTGGGTGGGGCCCCCAAGGGACTTTCCCACCCCGGTCTGTTGGGGGGGGGGCAAGGCCTGCCAGCTGCACATTAGCGGGGTGGAAGCGGGGGAGGCAGAAGGCAGACCCCTCCCCCCTCCAAACCAACCCGCCCCCGCCCCCCCCCGCTGTGGTGCCCCTGCCAAATGGGTCTTTGTGGGAATGAGGAAGTAGTGAGGGGCACCGAGGGCAAGTTGGGAACCCCCTGACCTTTGACCCTCTCTTTTGCCCGCAGCAAGAAGACGCCGATGCCACTGGTGCCAAGCCCACAGGTGGGTCCAAGGGGGGTGCTGCAGGAGACCCCCAGAACTCCCCCTGGCCCCTGGGCTGCCCGAGAGGCTCCCTGCTGCCCCCCCACCCCCAATCAGCACAGGCAGGGAGCTGAGTGCTGCATTCACACAGCTTGCTGAACCTGGTCACTGAATCTGCCCATTTCCTGGCCTTGCCCAACTTGTTGAAACACACCCCGAGGTTCTAGAAAGAGAGCCAGGATTAAAGCCAGCTCCCTTTGGCAGGTTGTGGGAATGTAGGCACCACGTTTGCAACTACTTAAGCACTGCCCTTCCCCTCCTGCCTGGGAGCAAATGGCCAGGCCTCCAATGTAGGACCTTCTGTCTGGGTGGGAGGGTCTCTTTTTAAGGTTTATCCCCCAGCCCCCCAGAAAAAGAGCAGTGAAATGTCTTCCATGCTTTCCTCCCTTGAACAGAGTTTTGGAGAGTCTCTGCCTTCATTCCTTCAAAAAAACATTCTAGTCCTCATGATTGAGAGGAATTCTTGAAAATAACAGGTTGTGAAAGGAACCCCCCCCCCCAGTGTAACCCCATCACGCTTTGATCTGTGTCACGTATGAGAAAACGAGAGCAGGTTCCTAGTAAGAAATAGCTGAAGGCAGCTCAGCAAAAGAGCCCAGCTGCATGGAGGGTTTAAGTGCTGGAATTCTATAAGCGAAGGACATTGGGCGGGG